>RBZT01000259.1:0-108573 GCA_003693705.1 Polymyxa betae
CCTTCTGAAGAGCCATCTGCAGAGCCCACCTCAGCAGCCCCTTCTGAAGAACCTTCTGAAGAGCCATCTGCAGAGCCCACCTCAGCAGCCCCTTCTGAAGAACCTTCTGAAGAGCCGTCTGCAGAACCAACCACTAAACCTGAAGAAGTCCAGCCATCTACAGCTGCTGCTACTTCGTTCCCAGCGACGTCCAGCTTCGGTTCTGGCAACAGCTCTAATAACACCCACACTACTATCCCAGTGACAACAACAGTTATCTGAATGAGGACATAATCGCCAGCTGTAATATTCAGCGCCTGCCTTCAATTGTCCGAGTCCTTTTGTTTTAATTAAGAAAATAAATTCCAACATTGTCTAATGTGTTAATCCAGAAATGGGTGGGGGCGCCATTGAAATGAATCCGCGTGGTTTCGAGAATAGTTTCTGGAATGCAATGTTCCAGAAGCTACAACATCCATTTAAGCGTTAAACCACTCGCACCCAACCATCATTCTTTGAATAATTAGTAATTTCATTAATCAACCACAGCACTTTAGAATCAAATCCAGCTTCAATGTACAAGCACATCATTAGTATCATCGCCGTGATTGTTATCGCTGGTTCCGCCCAGGCAGATTCTCATTTATGCAAAGCTATCGATGTTCGCGTTACCGATGATTGGTGCAGCACGAATTGCAACCACAATCCATCATTCTGTATCTTAGATAGCATTGTTACCATTGTTTTGTGATAACATGGAGTGTAGGTCCACCATCGTACTGTTCATGCAGCAACTCCGATTCCATGCACAGTATGAACTCCCAGTCAAGCAGTTCCGAAATGAAATGCTGGGCTGTGAATCCGGTTGCCACCGATTTTTGGTGTCACGCGACCTGCACCAACATCCCTCCTGATTGTCCTCCCGATTTCTGCAACTGCTCGAAAAACATGAGTGAACCGACGCATTTACCTCAGCACTCAAGAAGCCACCATTCCAGCGACATGAGCAGCTCATGGAACGAATCCAGCAGCTCGCATCGGTGGCCGGAAGATTCTAGCCCGGGCAGTAATTCTACCAGCGACAATACCGACATCCCTACTAACTGGCCAAGCATACAATCCACCAGCAACAGTACCGACATCCCTACTAACTGGCCAAGTCAATCCAGCAACAGTACAATCATGCCTACTAACTGGCCAAGCTTAGAATCCAGCGACAGCAATATAACTGATGAGCCTACCAGTTCGCCAAACACGCAGTCCAGCGATGATAGCTCTAACGAGACAAGCTCAATATAAGCGCTACCTCACAAACCATCAGTCTGGGCAATAAACTAAGCGATTTCTTATTTACAGTTCGCGAAAGACTAGTTTTGCAAACCAGCATGAACACAGTTCATTTTCAATCGAATCCAATTTATCTTATGCGAATGTGCGAAGAGTTTGTCAAGATTCTTGAAGAAGAATCGTTCGCTGCCAGAGATGACAATCCCAAAGGCTACACACAGTAAGCAAACAGCATGTTTGCTAAGTAAATATCTTCATAACATTCTGCCTCCTAGCACCTTTACTGTAGAAGGGGCCTTCTTTCATGCCACCAAGTAAAATGACCCAGCTTCAATTTAATCTCGGCTTTTTGCGATCAAGTTGTTTTCTGCTTAAAGTCTTATATCGTCGTAAATGCTTTAGCTCACTTCTGGTATTGTAAATTACAAAACTGCTACTTCTAGAGTGCATCCCTGAGATGATTTTTACTCTGACCGGATAAACCGTCACTGAGCAATTCGATCAACGAACCAATCGCATGGAATGGGGAGCCCTCAAAAGGCTGCAATTCTAGAAGAAAACGAAAGCAATAGTAAACGATGCAGTTCTCTAGACTGACATGAGACTTGGACATCAGGGCGAGTGCTGCCGGCACAAACATTGTAGTGACTGTAATCCAACATTACATAACCTTTGATCCTGAAGCCATTCTACACATAATGCAGAGGCAGGTCATTGTTGTCGTTGCCTTAATTGGTCTCGCTGGGTTTGCCCTGGCACAAAAACGTTCATGCAAGGCTGTCGATGTTCGTGTTAACGATGTTTGGTGTGATAACAATTGTAACAATGATCCATCGTTCTGTAATCGGAAGGGATTATTACCAAGTTGCAGTATTAACCTGAACGTTTTTAGGCCCAGCAGAGTTCTGCTCCTGTAACTCTGGCAAAGTGAGCAGCTCCAGCTCACCAAAAGTAGAGACCAAATGCTGGACCATCAATCCAGTTGCCACAGATTTCTGGTGCCAAGCTACATGTTTAAACATACCGCCTGACTGCCCTCCCGATTTCTGCAAATGCTCGCGCAACAATAAAGATTGGATGCCTACTCCAATGCATTCCATTGACAAGAACAGCACGATGAACAACACCAATGGAACCATGACTAATTCTGGCACCAATACCAGTGGCAAAGTCACCACGTCGCTTCCAAATTCGTCAAATTAAAAACTGTTGATTCAGTACTAAACAAAATGCCGATAAAAACAGTTTTCTCCGACAATATATGAATGATGACCCACAAGATAGACTCCAGAGTCCAGACTCGCATTAGCTCTTTAAATGAACAATAATGTCTGCCAGCAACAACAACAGCTGCAGATGAATATAGCTATAGTCTTGGAACGACAAGAACTTTGGTATGATCACCATATGCTACTAAACGTCCATCAGCCCTCCTGAAATCAATCCTGAGGAATACTGTCCGTTTCCCCATTTTTTCACAAACGGCAGTCATCCTAGGCGCAGCATTTAAAAGCGACAAAGAACCAAATAGTACTTTACCTGATGGTTTCGCCTTGTCGAATGCCTTCAAGAAAAGTACAGTTCAGAGAAATACTAACTCCTGAATTTTCCCTGTTTAGATAGGCAGTAGCTGCTAGTGATGAAATAATATCAGCTAAGGTGGCGATCGCTCCACCATGCAATGTCCCATATGAGTTTGTCATCTGTCAAAACAGTCATTTATGATGCATGAAGGGGTGCCAAACGCCCAACCTGATCTGTAACAGAAATCTCGGCAGATAGTGAGTACCGACCTGGATCAGCGTCAACGATGGCAAGCTGGGCGAAGTTCGCATCAAAGGTCGGTGATTCACGAATCAGGTTCCAAAAGCGCTGGGCTCGGTCTAAAATAGTCGACAATTGCATAATGATAAATAGGTAGAACTGCTCAATTGCAGCTTGTCCACCTTGACAGGGTAACGCCAATCAGAAGGCTGCATCTCCCATATCGCCTAATTAGCGTCTACATGAAGGGGGCCGCTCCTTTACAGGTCATTTCCACTCATTACCCATTAAGGGAGGCCTATCCGCTTCATCACTTTGAGCAATCTCTTCAATCTTCTTTCGTCTGCATTGTGACTTATCAGATAGTTTAATGCATCGGCTAGCACACGTTATTTGCGGCATTGGTCAGGAGCCAGAACGCTGACGCCATTGGTTTGCTGCTGCCGTCGTTACAATCAGTTTCGAACCTTTACGTTTTCGCCTTTCATCCGGGTGCTGATATCCATTAACTACAGGGCAAAAAACGCTGTACACGCCTTATAGGGTGTCATCTGCCGCTGTTCTACGATTACTAGTAGATTGGTACTAACTTCCGCCCTTTCTGGTTCGAAGAGGGTTTCAGGGTTTCAGTTCTACCCAATCAACTCATGATGGTATTTGATTCGAGTCGCTCAACGATCGTTTTATTCGACAATTTTTTGTAGAAAAGAGACAGGTCAAGGCAGCCAATCGCCGACGTAACCGTGCAGGACTTATGCCCAATGACCACTATAATACATCATCAGTTCTGGACTTCTTATGCATACTAGAAGAACTTACTGCTTGCCATCGGTCGCGCCGTCGTAGTGGTGCTCGCTGTAAGGCAAAGAGTCAGTATGGCAATTTGGAACAGCTGATGGAACACATACTGTTCACCCTCGGCGTCATCGTGGTATTCGTGGTCAGATTCTACAGAGAATACCATCAGAAAGGAGAACCAATTTACTACCATGTTTACCTTCACTGTCATCGTCGTGGTGATGATCATCATCGGATTCATGCTAAGCGAAAATTAGACCCATAAGGAAAAAGGAACTGTCTTACGTCGTGATGTCCATGGCTGTGAGCATGACCGTGGTGTTCTCGGTCGTGATGAGCATGGGCATCACTGTGAATGTCGTGGCTGTACAACAACATCGTGAGCGATGCGAATGCGAGCAATGCCCGATCATTTTCTTACTGATCAATGTGACCGTCACCATGGAACACCTTCAATCGTGTATCACCAGCTTCGACTTCAACCAGGACCATCATGATGATAGTCATCGAGCCAATAATATGGTACATTTTCACTGACGTGTTCATGTTCTTCGCTTCTGCAATAATCAGTGAATTGCGATGCGTTCTTGGTGGTTGCGAATTCGACCTCGATAAGCTTTTGATATTGGCTGAAGGGCTTTCTATTAGGCCAAATTCCGGTATTCATGAATCATGTCGACCGAATCACTGAAATCTGGGACGTGACACACCCCACGGCTCCGGTTGTCTGGTGTCACTTCAACGTTTCCGACAGGATGCGGCAAGCAATATATCTTTTGTCGAATTAAAGTCTGAACCTACCTCTATGAAGAGCTATTTTGTTTTATTGATGATCTGGGCCTGCATCGCTTTGATAAGCAGGGCTGGCGAAACCCGAATGAAGGTCTCCCATGGTGATGGTCACATTGATCAGTACGTTCGCTGATGCATCCATGTTGAGTTCGGCGTGTTAATGCTGTCTTAGTGAAGATATCAGAGTTCATGGCGCTGAGGCCGAGCACGAAGAACACCATCATGGTGTTGCACACAGCAAAGGAGTCGAGCATGTATGTGTCTGCTGCAGCTTGGGTCGCTGTTTGATTTTTGATTCGTTATCTTATGATAGCATCATCACCACGAGGACGATGACGATGACAATGACGATTCAGATGGTCTGCAACCAAGCCCGATTACAGTCTTGTTGCATTTACTCACGGTTTTGTACAGAGAGTTTGGATGAGTATGACGATGAAGCCGAAGGTGAACAGTAAGTGTTTTGAATATTGTTGTGTGCATTGCTGAGATAATGTGTAGCGAGAATTACTTCATCGGAGCGAGTGATGCTCTTCAGTAAGATGCAATCGCTCTGTTTGGCTGGATTGCCGTCTAACTGTGTACTTTAGTGGACATTGAGGCTAAGCTCATTGATACTTCGAATGTACTGATGATACCAAATTTACATATTCTATTGATAAAATATCAGCTATGGTGTGCTGTATACAAGAATAAGTCATAACTAGAGAGTTTAGACCATAGTCATACTGTTTTTAGGATTGCCCGACCTCTTAGTCTTGGAGAAGCTACCCATTGTATGCCGAGATTGCAAATTTTTAAAGCATTTTGTTCAAAGTTATTTAAACATCACGTTTCAAAGGCCATTTATTAAAGGATGGCAACGAAATTGAATATGTTTGACCATCTTGAACGGATCGCTGAAATTTGTCTTTACCAGTCGTGACTGTGATGACGATGAGCCTGGAACTCTCGGAACTCTTTCATCTCGTCTTCAGACAATGCAGGATAATCATGGTGCCTATCGTGCTCATGTTCATGCCCGTGCGCCAGCCAATCCAGATGTTCGCCCAGCAAGTCGTGCTCGTGCTCGTGCTCGTGGCCGTGATGGAAATCATCATAATCGCCATGGTGCCATTGATGAACCGGGATTCCAAGGTGATCATGATGGTCCTGATGGAATTCTTCGGGGAAGTCCCTCAATGCATACACACCATGGTTATCGTTGTCGATGTGTCCATCACCGTGATCGACCCAGATCAGTGTATCGCCGGCGAGCGCCAGTGGCACTACCAATAGAAAAGCTAGCAGCTCTTTCAGCATTAAGTGTTAAAGGTTCTCAAGTTCGACGCGAATAGATACGTTAAGGAAATGGATGTTCAGGAGTCACGGTCGGTGGACAGTACGTCCATCAAGTGTGACTCAACGAAACAGTGAACATATAAGTCAAGGTTAGTTTACTTGCAATGACTTAGCTTGTGTTTTCTGATCGTAATACGAGCGGGCAGCACGAGATAAGTAGACGGATCCAGCGCCTGCGACCATTGCTGACGAAAACAACCAAAATGATGCCGATCCGGATGAGAGCCCAACCACGGCCGACACAGGCGTCAGACCAGTTAATCCCAATCCTGAGCAATTAGTTAAAATGCTATTCTTACACAGCCAAGCGAGATTGAAAATTACCTAGACCGCATAATGAGGATCCTATCACTGTCCTCGAAGTTGATGGCAACGTTGTCGGGTTAACCGCTGGTACTCCTGCCAGGTTGTTTAGAATCCTGTTTAGCACCATTGTGGTTCCGATGCCCTAAATACGACATTGTATTAGAAGATACGCGTGAAATTTTACAGCAATAAAATGTGGAAATCAGAAATAAGTTCGTGATTTGCTGGCTCTCACAAACCATTATTAGAGCTGGACTAGCATTGGCTGATATGGACAAAGTGGAGAGGATCTGATCTGCATTACACCTGTGCAACATAACTCAGAATAAGGTACTTAATATGTGAATGCAGATGGTTTACAAGTTTAGACAGCCCACACCAAGCCCTATCCCGATCCCAGTGCCGAATGCGGCGCCAACAGGTTTGACAGATTGCTTGGCCACGATCTGATTTTTTAAGGCGACGAACGCAAGGCCGGCGGCTGTGAATGCCACCATCGACGGACCATCATAAATCGTCACCGCATCGAAACCTTATCAGCATCTTAGATCGAAAACAGAACAATGCGAAACTTTGAAAGACAAATAGAGAACGAATACGCTTACTGTGTACGGCGGCAGCTGAATCTAAATACAGGTACTTAGAGAGCATATTTTGACCGATTACGGCCGTTGCCATGGCTGTCGTCAACGCTGTAAACGAAGGCAAGGCAGCTGCCCGACACGATAAGCCATGTGATAGGAAGCTGCCTCGAGCCAGCTGTGAACCCAATCCCACCTTGATGGTGTTTAGTTCAAACCGACAAGCCAGCTGACGACACGAACCAGGAATCCACCGGCAATCAGAACTTCACCGAATGGGTGTAGACTTCCTGATAATGCTAATCCAACCTGACCGAACTGTGATTCAGCTAGAGACAGCCCCGAAAATAAAAGACCAGAGGCAAACGCAGCGTTTCTTGTCGCTGTAGGGATGGGCGTCGGAGTCGTCGTCTCATCAGGGTTGACGAAGAGCAATTTCAAGGCGGTCCATGTCGATGGTGCTTTCTTGAAATAACGAAGATGAGCGTACGACGAAGCCGATAGCGATGCTGCCCCTGCTAGGGTTGTCGCTATCGCCGTCAATGACGACATTACCATTATAATCCGTCGTCTCGCACTCGATACCACGGTAAGGCAGACACGCAGGCCATTTTCAATGTTAACGTTTATTGATGAAATTGCAAACGTTTTTTGACTAATAAAAATGAGCGCTGAAGGAGCGATGTTACCGCCAAGGTCGGATGTGACTCAATCTAATCATCTGTTAATGAGTCATTGAACAAGAGTTTGTCAATGTTGACGAGTAATTGGCGATCGATCAGTCGCTTAAATTACCAGCATATCCTATATTATAACGTAAGACTGCAATGCCGATTACAGCGACAAACACTGTATGTTTGCTAGTAATCATTGGCTTGGTTTCTGCCCATGAAAATCACGGGGATCATTTCAAAGGTCAAGTGCTAACTCATAGAGGTGCCAATGCAGTGGAAGGTGAAAAACATATCGATACACATGATAAAGAGCAGGGCGCCGAACACCTTGCCAAATCCCTCGACCACAAAGGAACCGATAAGTCCAATACCAATACGCAAGCCCAATTGACAGCGACGATGAACGCCAAGGATCAGCATTCAGACTCATACTCGCATCTGCACGATAATGCCCATGAAACCGAGGCAATGGACGATAACGATAACGTGAGGGGTGATGAGACGATGATTGGCTTCGAGCATGGGATGTTTAGTGAAATTGGCGCCCCTGGACCTCATGGTGACCTTCCAGGAACTGAACACGACCGAGAAATGTTTCATGGTGATTTTCCAGGAACTGAACACCGTCGCGAAATGTTTGAAAGTCCTCATGGTGAATTTGACGGTCCCATGCCAATGCATCTACATCCTGTAGGTGTCATATTGATTGCAAGGAAAATATTGAACTCTTTCTAGTCGGAATATGAATGGGATGCTATCGACCATGACGTAGGAAGACCACATGGCGATCATCATGAGCATGAGCACGATGACCCATTCCACGAATTCGGTCACGGCGGCCGTCTCGATGGCGATATGTACACCGGGCCCGATTATGATATGTTCGGCGGCAACCACCATATGGTGCACGGCGGCGGTCTGGACCACCACGGCCATCATGATCTTAGGCATGGCCCGATGGACATGGATGAAGTACCTTGGGTCGCCGCTGACCACTTCTGATATCCCCCAACATCAACCTAATCATAAAACACCCAAAGTGGAAATGTGCGTTGTCTGTCTCTGTATCTCTGTCTGCTGCTGTTGCCCCCTGTACAATAAAGAGCTGGGGTGGTGGGGCCGCCGCTCACCGCTCGTGTCGCTTTAAGGCAGCCTTTGACCCAACCCTAAACTCCATCATCACTTCGGCTAAGCCCCTGCCACACCTGAATCGAAGGCACGCGTCCAAACATTCATCGCCATGTCCAATGCAACAGTGAAGGCCCCGAACCGATTGTTCCCTCGCGCTTCTGTCGACGGAGCCGATGAGCCCCATACCTGGTCGCCGCCGTCCAAATCGTTCGAAGTCCGATCGAAAACATACCTGAATGATAAAGTCAAAGAGGATTCGGGTCCGTCCCTTCTGGTGCTTGTCGACGCCGACGTGTTCGTATTAGCCAACGGAAAGCACAACGAAAAGATTGATCGCATGAATGCACGTTCAGATTCGTACGTGCGGTACCTTCGGGAAGAATGTATTGCAAAAGAGCTTTTGGCTGGTGTTTTGTTCATTGCCCTTTACAGGTAAAGACAGTCGCCGAGTTGTAGTCATTACATTCCAGATGCATCCGCGCTACCTCGTCCTCACTTTCGTCGAAAATGATCGACAAGCTAACAATAAAATCGAGGCTGGTCAGTTGCTGAATCGATTTTTCACCAGCGATGCCGATGGTGGTTGGTCGGATGAATACTGTGCACAACGCCTGAAGCTGATTCCGAGGATCGAGAATTTTAGCGTCCCTGGTGTCAATTTGAATCGACCCATCATCATTGCCAACAAAATAACCACCCAATTTTTCCGGGAAAAGGATCTGGTATGATCGTAAAGCTTGAACGACACAAATCTTATCTGATTGGTATAGATTGAAGTCAACATTGACGTTTTTTCAAGTAGAGTGGCGAGGTTTATCGTTGGCTACATGGAAGCTGCTTCAACGAAATTGGTCATAGAGATGGCCTTCACTTTGGAAGGATCGACAGCTGAAGAGTTACCAGGTAGACGATGACTGAATCTGAGTCGCCTGATAATGAGTGCTTGAATTATAGAGCGGGCACTGGGATCTGTGCGATTATCGAAAGTTGATCTCGCAGAAGATAAAACTCGAACACCAGATTTATAAACCACTTGTATATAGACAACTAGTTTTTGCATTTTACCGGAACTTCACAAATTAGGTCTTCTGAACTCAAAGAAATACTTTTTGTAATTGGTTCGTTTCCCTGTATTGCTTATGAAAATCATTCAGTTAAGGTTTCGTCTTTTAGACTCTCGATCGTTCCCATATCATCTAGAACTTTAACAGAAGCCGTGGCCGGTGCATCCACGGGATTGCTCTGAATTTGTTCTTGTGGCTGCTCTTGTGTTTCAGGCTTCTTTGCAACGTCAGACCAGATCGTCGATAACAAAGTCGTATCCCAGATATCCGAATTGCCATCCCAAAACCACATTGTTGTCGCTAGTTCTACGCTCTGAAATTTCACATTACACACGATCAAGGGATTAAAACGTGTCTGTCCACCTGTGTTTTCAAAAGCTTTGTCAATAACGTTCTGTTCTGGGCGTTCCAGCAACGGTTGTCTGCTGGACTGATATGATCATTTTCAACAAAGTCGATAAATTTGGACGGTCGAGACTGGAAGATAGTTTTGAATTTCTCCGTCATAATGAGCTGCACGTAGCTAGCAACGCTGGGACCGTAGACATTGTCCTGAACCATTGCACTGATAATCATGGCAGCCCCCTCCCTTTCTTCTTGTTTGTAATCAGTTCCTTGCAATAAAATCAAACAACGAATCTTTAAAGTTCGATTCATACCAAGTACAATATTCAGCAACATGACTAAACCTCCCGTAGATCGAATTTGAGAAACTACAGGTGATGACCTTCTGATACAATCCAACAAAAAATTCAGCAAATTGGGAATGCACCCATGTGAACGCAACGTTTCTAAAAGAGGTATGATATTTTTCACTAGTCGGAATTTTGCAATATTTTCTGCACACAAGGTATTGGTCGCTAGAAGAGAAGCAGCCTTCAAAACCGTCTGACAACAAGAAGTCAGGACCGCGTAAAGGCAACACAATCATTACAGACCAGTTGTAACGAAATGTCAACGCTTGGGTGGAAATAGCCAAATACGTAATCTAAGTATTCAACGCAGCGATCTTGAAGGTGTGGTAAGTTCGTGAGCAGATTAAGAGCAGCTTCCCACAAAGCCTGACTAGTGTCAATTTCAATATAAAATGGCTACATGCGTACCAGAAGATTCTTAATTGAAGTTTGGACCCACTCAGTTTGATTCTGATCCCTGAAAGATTCATATTCCGAGTAAACTCCATACAGAGCCTCAACAAGCTTAAGGAAGAACCTATTCATGAAAAAGTGAAACAGTTACTGGAAAATCGAAGTCCCATACCTATCAGGTTTGACTTGAAAGTAAGGATTGGCATTGAATGCGTTAATGTATATACCATCAATGTAAATCTCAGCACCCAATGTCTTCTGGTTAAATCGTTCATGTATCGTGCCCCAGCTCCACTGATAGGGCCCAGCGCCAACGCCGTAATTCAATGCCTCCTATGTTCAGTTCGTTCACTATTCTTTATTCTGCCAAGATACGAAAGTACCTTTTGATGAGCAACGAGATCATGCAACTCTTGTTTGATGAAGCTGACAAGATCGCGTCGACAGTCTTCATTCCAGAACACAATAGGAGTATCGTGATTCTGTATAACTTCCACGTCAGCCAAATTCCCGAATAATTAGGACCGTACATCATCATAGAATTCAATAAGACCTCTAGGATTAGACTCAGCACATGCAAAGTGATCCCGGAATGTAGGAGCAAAAACATGGGCTAGCATGTCCATATAGGCCTCTCCTTTTCTCTGCTCTGTGGCTAACATTCCAAGAATCTCGGCTGCAATCAATCTGCATTCGGCAGCTTCAGGCCTAGAATCGGTCACAATGTTCCTTTTGTACACTTAATAGGTCGCATATCAATCGTAACTGAAAGCATACGTTAAAGAAATCAGCAAACCGTCATCAAAGTATGCATCAACGATTTCAGGATCCTGTCTACAGAGTGCATTTATGATTTGCAGTGCCAGGCGAAGGCTTGGATTCTGTAGACAGTGCATATCAAACATTGGGCTGGCAACCAAACGCAGACTCACATCAACGTACGACTTTCTGTCAAAATTGACCAAGCGATGGACAACGAAGGCATACTGGGTTGTGACATTGAAACTACTTTCATTTCTACTAAGAACGTCCAAAACAATCAGTGCAGCGTGAAAAACGTTTTTGTCAACAGAATCAAAAAGAGTGCTGATTGCGTTAACCTAAGCGCCTTTGAACAATCATCCAGAGTCACCATCCATCTCCTACCAGTTCGTCATGGGACGGAGACCGAATGAGGGAGGGCGCATCGTGCAATAACCGAGCGAGAGACCCAGAAGTCACAGAAACGTCCTCGAATATCTCCGAACAGGATCGCGAGTTGTTCGACGTTAAACTTGTTGCAATTGTACCTAAATGGCCAACAAATCCAGACATGAACTCTTTAGGTTCATTAGGGATTGTAAAATCCTAAAATCCTGTAAGATAAAGTTATGTCAACAACTGAGCGCTTACAGTCTGCTCATTATACAACCGAAGGAATATGTCGCACACCGAGATTTCGGTGCTACAGCTTGTGTAATTTAGTGTCAACAAAGCTGAATTGCAATCCCAGAAATGTGACTGCTGAACCAAGCCAATCTGATTCTGAAGAAAAGTGTTCAGTTCCTGGCGCTGCGGGTCTCCCCAAATAAGACAAGGGGTCCAAAAGTTCGATCTGGCGTCAGTAGAGAATCGGTCTGGCTTGGCTAAACGCGCATGAAGTCCTGGAGTTAGTAATCGACGCAAAACGTTTCTGGACAGGAATTGAGGCTCTGAAATTATCCTGATGCTGTTGCTGATAGTACCTGATATCAATTTTGGAGAGCTCCGGTGCTTCAGCCATTGAAGCGAATGTTGACAAAGTAGTTGTGGCCTCAGTGACAATCTCGGTCCCCTCAGCATGGAATATAGCCAATTTCGTAATACAGAGCAGAGCTCCGCTGACCGATGTTTTAAATGATGGCCCGCACGAAACAATTATTGACTACCTTGTTAAAACATCAGAGCAGCTTATATGAGATTCAGCAAGAATCTTGAATAGGCGAAGTACTTCGATGGAGATGTTAGGATGCACATTGGCGAAACTCTCTATGATCAACGAGACCAATTCGATAATCACTTGCGGGTTCTCATGCATTGTTACAATTGCCTAAAAAATTATTATGTCAAGTTACTGTGTGTCTGTCATTATACAACTCACATCTTCATTGGCGAACGACAGGATATTCATGATACGGATCAACGTTTGAATGAGACTTTCGGTATGGTGCGTAACGATATCGAACTGAACCGTGTTCAAAAGCGATTGCGAGATGTTGACTAAAAAACAATATTGAAAAAGATTTGAACATGCTGATCGAGCCTATTACCAAATCCATCCTCTTGTAAACAAATCTGAAGATTGCCGCTGCTCGGAATCATCAACAACCGATGAGTGAGCTCTGCTGTCTGATCGATCAGTCGAAGATCAAAATCCTAACCGTAATGAGGACAGCTTTGGAAACGCTCTGGAGATTTCGGGACTTACTTGTCTCACTTCTTTCGTTAGAATTCTCAGCAGCTCTGAGAACGCAGGATAATGGCTACATAGTTGTAATTCGGGAAATCGATCCACAGCAATTATTTGGCATTGAATCAGGTACAATAAGTCATCATCGCCTAAACCAATTCGCATTGCTTCTACAAAACCCGACATCATGAAGACCGGATCTCCGATCTCGAATCCGGGATCTCGTACGAAATTTTTCAAATAGATGCCGCCACAGCAAACCTTATCAATTGAACAACTATAATTGCGATACAGGCATGGTTACCTCATTGATCAATTCAGGATATACAACTGTAGTTGGTTTTGAGATCATATACAACGTCATAGGACGCTCACGAAGCTGCGACTGGAAGGCTGCAACATCGTTTCGAGCTGATTGCACCAGACGATCACGTAGCCCGCGGTTCCAAATCAGATTCGGCTGATTGACATCGCCATCAAAGACTTCGCAGAATTTTCCCACTCTAAATACAGCTTTTGTTAAAAGAATACCATGTACCAACTGTACTTACGATTGCTGCGAAAGATAACGAATCATTGGGAACGGCAAGAATGGCGTTAGGACGCTCGTACCAAACTCCTCTGCCTTTAGAACGTTATCTATGTTGGTCTTTATATGATTTGAGCTTTTACCTGTTTCATGTGAAATAGCTGTAGCAGCTGGACAGCATTTGGGTCAATCTGATCTCCGGCAGCACAAAACAGAAAGAGGAAAACGCCGCGCTGCCATAGCGTCGTTTGAGCAGAAGCAGAGCTGGACGAGAGCTAACAAAATTATCAGCATAAGAATAGGGATCCAGATTCATACCTGTGCAATGATGGGAATGATTCTGTTAGCCTGATTAACATCCGGGCAGAGCAAAAACTGCAGGATATGTTGGAACTCTGCCATCTTTGTAATCGATTTACAAAGCCGAGGAACTCGGTTCAACAGTAATTTTAACAAGTCAATGCAAACGTCAGCAAGTTGGCCATTATTCATATCAGCTGGTAGCGGCCCAAATTCTTTGGTAATTTCTTGGCTTTCTTCAGGTATTGGCGCATTCGCTAACTGCGATAGCCCAGATTGAACAGGAATTGCATAAATCGGTTCCAGAGACATTTGCCTTCCCTGATACAATCGAACACGTATCAGAAATACACGCAATCACTTTGCATTGCAGTATAGTACGTGCAAGAATCTACTCGGGCCAGTATGAGCTTGCGACATGTATGTGACCAAGTGACGAACACCATCTGCTTGCATAAACCTGCGAGCATTGGGCTGATGTTGCAAAAGATCGCGAAAGAACTCCAATATATGACCGCGCCTACGAGTAATCAACAAAACTGTAAGCTCGTCCAAGAAAACGCCGATCACCATAGAGGACGAGTATGCTTCGGTGACATTAGCCATACCAAGTAGCCAAGCGGTTCGAAATCCAGCAGAACCTGAATGATTTTAGCATGGCAATGCAGCCTCTGAAAGCGCCTACCTGTGAGTACCGCTTGTACAGGGCAGACATCGTTTTCAGACATGCCCATTTTCGAATAGGCTTATCTTCGATGACCTTGAACGAAGATCAATTTGTTATAAATGGTCCCAAACAAATCCTACAGCGTGATTATAAAGATGGTTAATGAGGGTTACAAGGTCTTTCTCATTGATTTCATATGTGGAGTTGGGATCATTCAGGGTTGCCAGAAGCTGTTTCAAATAATATCCATGAACCTGAAGCTCAGCCTCTACACTGGCATAACGAGGCTCAAACCCTTCGAAGTCCCATTCTGCGGCAGCATTCCGTTTTCTTTGGTGTTCTAGCTCAATGACCTGGAGCGTAACTCAGCATCGTGATTAACTAAGCCATATCGAACTCGGACCTCGTTGTTCAATGTCTCTAGCAACTCACGACGGGTCGTTTCATTCCATATAAGGTGTGGCAGATTATGTTCTTGATCAAGTTCAGCAAATACAGCAATCCAGTTGGCGCGATGTGTTCCTGTTTACATTTCATTCAATGGAAAGATACGATAGCAACAATAAGCAACCTTTTTGATAGCGCTGCCACGTTGCATCTAGTGTTGGTATACAAGTACGAAGTTTTGCAAACACAAAATTGTTCGGGAATGGGTGGTTTTCCCATAAACGCTTCAGAAGGTGATTAGGCAAACATCTCTGCACTGTCTCTGTTGATTTGGTGTGCCCATCAGTCAAAAGGCCAATCAGGTTCCGGCTTTCAAGAATAATTGCCTTTGCGTTGCCACCCGCCTTTTTTGATTGCAAAGCCTCTTCGCCGCTGACAGACAAATAAAAATGCCTTAAGAGGCAACCGCTCGAAAGAGCCATTGTCTGAATTTTCTTTGTCGTTTTTTGATCGGAATGCAAAATCATTGTTTGGACCTAGTTGTAATCACTGCATTGTTTCGACTCTTCACATATCACATTACCATTAAAATTCCAAAGTAACAAATATCTGGATTTTCGTGGTAAGACATCTCTAACAGTTGAGGTATCATGGGCTGCATCGCAGTCATTATAGGTGCAATTGCATCAGCTGGAGTCGAGCGTGGTGATGTCAACAGCACCACAGAAAATGTTCGTAACGTTCCAGATATAATGATCCAGTTTTCTGTAAGATTGGATGAATATCGCTTTAGGACATCGATTAGAATGCCAAAGCCGCGGCTTTGCAAAATCAGATCACGAGCTTGTGACTCCATCAGGATCTTTCCTTCATCCTTAGTTTCCAGTCCAGTGTATTCGATGAGGTTTTTTACAACAGCGAGGGCTGCTTCGATGATCTGAGAAAAATCAGAATAAGTGATTGCAAAAGTGGAAACTCATGCCTCTGTTTTCTCGCTTTGCAGTGCCTGCAGCCATGGCATAATATTGCATTTTGCGATCGCCTTGTACAATCCTTTGAATTTCAACAGACGCCGAGACGCCTCTAGCAGGTTGGTAATCCCCCGCTGGTCGTTAGGATTCTCCTTCAGCTGTGTTGCTAACAGCAGCAGAACAAGATCGACAATGCGCTTATCTTCGAACTTCTTAACGGAATAGTCTGGTGGGACCACTGTATTAAACTCTTCAATGACACTGCAGCATTATTTAGAGGGTTGCATATCCGATAGTCCATATAGAAGCGACCTTTTCCAGTTGGTATGATCGCGTCGGAGGTCCAGGACCTTCTTCACAACGGTTTTGGCCTCTTGGCTCATATCATTGCCCATTATTAAGCCTGATAATTGACCTCCAATTGTCAGGCGCTCGGGTATGAAACCGAGCAAATGCGATCACCGACGAGCTTTGATAATGAGTAGCAGGGAACTCACACCAATTTCCTGGTTGTTCGGTGTAGAAGATATTATGGAGGTCAAATCTGTACGGCTGTACATGCAAGAATTCTGGATCATGATCCATTAGCTTCTGCTATAGTGTATTTACCATTGGTTGATTTTTGGCCTGAAATCTCAGTGCAAATAATACCAAGATGTTCATCCTTATGAATAAACTTTACAGATTCTACGTCGGTAACATTACCTTTCAGTTAAAAAATCTGTATTGGGAAAAAATATGTGAATCCGCTGCGGCTTTTGTTGGTATTATTTGTTCTAGATTTAATCGCTTCATTGAAATGGGAGGAACAACCAAAGGCTTAGCAAAAAGGAAATTACTAAGTGACAGTGAGACCATGCGAGGCGAGAAGCGTAGCCGGAAAGCTGTGTCAATTTCAAGAAAGGTCAAAAACGAATCTGATTACGACAGCTCCAACGCATCGACGATGAAGAAAGTGTTTACGAACGTGTTCATGGGCACCAGTGGCTACATGTACCAGCACTGGAAATCTGGCGTTTATTATCCAAGAGGGGTTAACCAGTTTAAGTTCTATTCGGCCGAATTCGATTCGGTTGAACTAAACTCACCATTCTATCGCATGCCTGCTTCTAAAACCTGGGCGAAATGGAGAGATGATGTTTCATATCCATACTTCACCTATGTTATTAAGGCTAATCAATATTTTACTCATTGGCGGCGGCTAACTGTTGACGATGATCTGTTATCCCGTTGGAGGCAGTTTTATGATGAAGGATGTAAGGTTCTGGGACCGAACATTGGAGCCGTTTTGTTCCAGCTGCCCCCTAAACTTCGCTGCGATCCAGATAAACTCGCAGCGTTTACAGAGATTTTGCCTCGCGATGGGCGATTCGTGTTCGAGTTCCGGGATGCGTCATGGTTCTGTGAGGAGATTTATACCATCCTGCGGTCACGAAACATCTGCTTAGCAGCCGTTAATGTATGCAATAAGGACAAATGGGCCGGGACATTGGAGGAAGGTTGGAACCCCGACCTAACCACGTATATGGGTCAAGGTGGATCTTGCTGCGATTGGGGATATTATCTACGATTGCACGGAAGCTCGGGCAAGGTAAAATATTTCAGCTAATCGGTTGTTTACTGAGTACTTTTCAGTATGTCGGCAGCTACAGCGAGGAATTTCTGTCCACGCTTGCAGTGCATATTGCTCAATGTAGTGAAATCGGGCAACAAGTTTATGTCATGTGTAATAATACAGACGATGGGCGACCTCCAAGCGCCATTGCAGATTTGAGAAACCTCAAGCGCTGTATGCAGAACCTAAAGAGCGGCGCCGGCCTTTCAGTTGACTTGAAATCCGAAGAAGCTGCATGACTCAATGGTCGCTGTTGAGTCAATTGACTCTGTCAACGATAAGTGGCAGATACATAGCCACAATTAAATTTAATTCGAAACTATCTAAGGCCGTCCGATTGCTGGGCGTATTCTTAAGATGCGTTCTGTCCTAACCTTGTCATTAGCAGCCTTAATGGCGCTGTCCAAAGCCGATTATGGGCATCACGATTATGGGCATCACGATTATGGGCATCACGACTTTGCTCCTTACCTCGATCACGGCGATTATCACCATGAAAGAGAGGTAGATCCATATCTGAGGCATGATCATCATCACTCGCATGATGGACACCTAGATCACCATGATCTTCACGATCACGAACTTGCCGACCATCATCATCACGATGGCGACGTAGATGATGAGGATTCTGGCCTCGACGTTCACGTTCATGTTCGGCGCCACGACCTTGCTGGCGAAAAGGATAATTTGAACCATCACCACGAGCACGATCTTGACGCCCATCACGCATTGGATCACGATCACGAGCATGGCCATTATGAACCGGATGACCATTATTATGATCATCACGACGGATTTCATCCTCACCATGATGACGACCACTTCCTGCTCGGAAACGATCTACCTGATCATCATCATGACGCTCCACACCATGAGCTCAGCGACTGGGATTCGTGGGAGCACCCCCATGACCGGTTCTTCGGACACCACAATTTGCACCATTAAGGAAGTCTAACATATATAAAAAGATCCAATTAGATTCTTTTGACAGCGCGTGTTGTAATGCAGCATGGTAACGAGGGGGTCAAAGCCCGCTTTCAGCTTCTATGAGATCCATTGATTTGGTATTGAGTGGTCTGAGGCTCAGCCAGACATGATACATAGGTCCCAGTTACATACAGTTGTTACGGAGGTTACCGGTAACCCCTTAATGGCGACTTAAGCAGCAGCAGCCCGCTAGCTTATAACGCCTTGCTTTCAATCACGAGTATCAGGGGTCATGATTCTCATCTTCATCGTTATTTTCAGCATTAATTATGCAAGCGCTTCAAAATGGCAGCGACAGTGTGCAGCTTGCCGCTTCGAGGATGCAGAATGCCAGATGAAGCTGGTCGACAACCGGGAAATTGCGGAAATGTAGATGGCGTGATTCTTCTGCGTTTTAAACAGCTGAATTCTTGGCATAGTCGTCTGGAGAAAGTTCCAGAAGAGGAATTTTGGCTGAACGGATGCGACGGCGTTGACGTTCTTCATATTGACTTCAAGCTGAACAGTATTGATTCAAAGCTGATGGTTGGCAATTTGGGAGTTGACACATTAATGTAATGGCTCCTTCAATTTGATTACGATCTTACGATTATGTTCAGTCTATCCAATGTATCGTCTGTTGCACGTAAAACGTTGTCTAGCATTGAGCGAAGTAATGCGAATTCTATTATGTAAGGCCGTGCCATTGTTACGAAGGATGATTCATAAGCCATGCAGATTCTGCAATCTTCAAGAACTTGGAGCAGAGATCCCGAATGTTGGGCGTTTAGCGTAAGATCTGATGTTAGTTATATGGCTTTGATTGTTAACTTCTTCTAGATTTACAGGGACGTTGGATGAATCTGCACTATCGCTATTTTCGAAAGGACCGGTGGCAAACGATGATTCTATGTCGATAATATTCACGCCGACTTTCTCCGGTCTAATAGATTCACCATTGCGAGAGATCCCCCAGAATATCGAATCATTGCTGCTAAAAGTTACATCCTCCGATCAATTCTTGCTTGTAACAGAGAACATTGTGAGACTTAAGCACAAGCCTATTATGTAATCCTTCATCATATTGCCTTTGAGGAGGCACTTAATTAGTTTAGAAACGTAATTTTGGATACAAACGACGATGAAGACGCTTATCTAGCTACACATGAGTTCGTTCAAAGGATCGCGCAATTAGCGTCTGCTGTCGAGATAAGGAAAAGAGGATATGAATCCCAAGGATTCAGTCAAGCTTCGTTGCCGAGATTCCTTATAGTAAACCTAGCTCGCTTCATGTCCATCACATATTTTCAAATCCGAAAACTGCCTGAGTCTTCTGAGCTTAAGATGTAAGCATCACATCAAACTGAATCAATGATATTTCAACTCACTGTCATTTACCAGATTCTTTCAAGCCGATTACAAGCTTGAAGAATATCTACGCAAGGTTCGCGGTGTCTATTGCAAGACTCACGAAGCTGGATTCCGTTGCAGAATCAATGTCAAAGAATTGTTCGAGGGATGTCAACTTCAGCACGTTGGTACAAAAGGTATTAGATCTAAGTAGTAGTCTCTGGCATTGTCAGACTTCTTTTTTCTCTAGGCAATGAGTTCGACAGTTACGTTGGCATTGAAGCCAGCCGGTTTTCATCAAGAGAGTTTCAAAACATGGTGGAAAATATCAATCCCAATAGAGAAGGTATCGGATGACATATTTCAGAGTAAAGACTGACAATGTGAATAGAAGCAATCAATAATCCCAATCGGCTGCCCACTGGTCAAAAGTCACTTCCAATCAGTAATAGTAGAGTGCTAGCCGATCAAACGAACAGGGTTCCCATTGGAAAGAACACTGTATCGTCGAAAACCAAGACCTCTGACCAGCAAAACAATTCTGAGGTTCAGAAGAAGCTCACAGTTGATGTCAAAAGTGCTGGACATCAGGAAGACGTTGCAACAGGACGCGACGCTGGTAAAACCCTCTATAAAACCGATCTGGGAGAAATATCAGAGTCGGCCGCATTATCATCTGAAGATCCGGATAGTGAACCCAGAAATGGAAGTCCCAACATGTCTACAAACAAGTTTGCGAAGAATCAAGGCTTCGGTCATTCAGGTCGTGAAGATCAACACAGTCAAGATATAAATGAGACTGCAAATGCTCATACCGTGGCTGCTTTACATGAAGATCATCCAACCGATAGCAGCGAACAAGCAACATCACTGTCCGAGATGCAGCTCCCGCAACAAGAAATCGCCGCTGTTGGCGACGACACCAAATCTTCAAAGAGCGGTGCACTAGATTCACCTGTTGTCATGATATCGATAATTGCAGGTTCTATTATTGTCCTGACTGTCGCACTCATTGTCATTTTCGTCTCATCCAAAAGGCGACGACTGAAACGAAGTACGAAATTGCAGTCACCGGCAAGCAGTAAGAACGAAACCGACCCAGAGACACTCTGGTGGTAATACTGGAACTTAAGAATATCATATTTGCATGTCAAATAGTTTGTTGACAGCTAGCTGCCAGTTCAGATTATAATTATACAAGGTCTTATTTGTAAATTCCATAAAAAAATGGATTGTAAACTGTCATATTTTGTCGTCAACAGGAATTTAATCTCAATTGTTGCATGGCCGTCAATCTGTCAGCAAGCAACACCCGATTCCTTTATACAGCGTTTTGGATTTCCTCGGCTTGAGTCAGCTCTGAGAACCAATCTTGCTGAGTCATGGTCTAACATTCAGTTGTTGTATTGCACGTTAACTTAATTACGACTAGGTCCTGTATGAGTCCAAATTCGTTGCTTCTGCTAGGTCTCACAATCTTGGTGCTGTTTGGCCCAGCGCAATGCAAATCTGTTGGGAACGATATTATAGTCAATATCGGTATTAATTGTTCACTATCCATAACACTTGTCCTAAACCGGTTCAGGTCAAACCAATGACGATAATCACAATCACGGTTATAAAGGCAGTAAAGATAAACCTGTCCTGTCGCCATCAAATGATCACAACCAGCCACCAAACCCACCGTCAAATTCCACACCTGACCAACAACCACCCTCTCTTGACCAGCAACCACCCGCTCCTCCAGCGAAACCCGCTGCCAAAGAAACCATGTGTTCAGCGAAAGGCCAAACGATCCAAGTTGAGCCCAATGCAGTTCAAGGTCACTTGAAAGCAGGCGCGAAACTTGGCCCTTGCCCTAAACAGACAAAAGCGCCTACATCGGAACCTAGTTCGGCTCCAACGCCCTCACCAGAGCCAACGAATTCAACTACACCGTCTCCGTCATCACAAACAACGGCTCCAACTTCACCATCGTCACCTTCGACGTCGCCACCAACTTCGCCACCAACGTCGCCACCAACTTCGCCTCCAACGTCGCCACCATCTATAGCTCCAGCTACATCGTCAACAACGCAACCAACGTCAGCTGCGATCGCATCGGCAAAGAACGAATCGACAAGAGCACCAGAGGTCAAAGTTCCTGTCTGCTTACCGCACGTTAATCACACGATCGTTATCTCCGTTAACCTTTTAGGCCAATTCTTAAGTAAAGGCGCTAAGATCGGCAATTGTTCAGCGCCTGCCGAGACGGCGGCACCCACAACCACGCCTCCGCCAACCACTACCTCAGCGACCACGATGCCGGCGCCAGCATTGACGATCATCCAGGCGAGTAAACCATCCTTTGTCGTACGGTCCAAGCCGATTGTTATCAAGCCTGAAGAATGTGATACCCCGAGACCATTGACATTGTCTCGCTCCAAGCCCATAGCAGATCGACAAACCAATCAGGCAGCGTCTCATGCAATACCGCGGGTAAATCTTCCATAATTCGAAACGATGCCATCAAACCAAGCCCCAAATTCTTTATCGTATTTCGTTAGTTATCACTCAGGATTTTGCTATAATTTCTAATCAGAAAACGGCTCGAATGTTGTTTGTATAACGTACCATGTATTTGGATCTCGTACTGAGAGTTGGATTATGGTAACTGGCGATATGAGGTGTGAAGGCATCCCGAAGACGCTGCTTGAATTCCAGATTACTGATGATTAATTGATCAATATTCTTGGAGCCTTGATTATCTGGGATCTTGTACAAATACTGTTCCCTTTGAAATAGTTCACGACCATAAAAAAGCTGGATAGCAAAGGTCGTTCTTACCCCTCAATCTGGAAGCTGATCTTGGGTTGTTGATGCGATGGCGTGTCAATTGAGAATAGGACGTTGACGATGGTTCCCGGGATAGGCTGCTCGTCGGTACAGCGGCTAAAGGCGACATTGAATTCGACGTGTTCGTCCTGGGCCTGGTGCAGCGTAATCCGATGCTTGAACGACGAATTCCATCGTAGGAACAGGCGTTCCAGGACCTGTTTGGCAGCCAAGACCGGGTCGATCTCCTCGCTATCCATAATCACCCAACGTAAGCGGTCAAGGATCTGTTCGACGATCTTATCTCGTACTCTATTCAGGCCCGGCTAGAATCGAGTTCTTACAATAACAGCCACCAGATGACTTCATGCAAGTGTCTTCGTAACCTCACAGTTCTTGACGCCACTGCTACCATTGACCAACAATAACCCCTGCTTGAGATTGTTGCTTTTTCGACCCGAACCATGCACCTTGACTCCATAATTAGATCATTGCATTCCAATACAGAAAACATAGAACGGTTTATTTTCTGGGTTTACATAATAGTGGATTAGAACGAACATGAACAATGGCTGAGCTTTATACGTAGAAACGAATCAGTCTCAGAAGAGTGAACCAGAACTGTACATTCGGCGACTCCATCAGCGCCTTCAATGTCAATTTAGAGAGTAGAGGCCGCTCAACGTAAGATATTCGCAGAACAGCCACCCCCTTGACTACCTATAGAGATTGCTGACTCTCACTACTGCAAGAGGGGAGCCTCGTTGTCATTCTTCAAATGTCTCGAACTCGTACAATTACAAGAGCCAGACAGCAGCAGCAGCAGCCGCAGCAACGACCAGCGTTCTGCCCGAGATGTCAGGGGCACAATCTCCCATGCGTGTTACGAACCGTGCGGGAACCAGGGCCGAACGAGGGACGCCAGTTCTGGGTCTGTCCCAAACCTCAACACGAGCAATGTTCAATGTTTTTCGCTGACGCTGTCTCCCGTGCCGGGAAAAATAATCGTTGATCTAATCGATCAAGAGATGTTAACACTAAATTATTATCGTACTAGTTATCGATCTGATGCATCAATGGAGTTAGATCCAAGGCAGAAGAACCCCAAAGACTGGGATGTTCTTGATGTTCAAAACTGGCTTCGTAGAACCGGCTATGGGAAATATTGTGCTCAGTTTCTGCTGGAAGACACCAATGGTGCTGGTCTATTAGACATGACCAAGACCAGCCTGTTGCTGCTTGGTGTATCCGATCCTGGACTGCTACGTGCTATTCAGCTGCTGAAGAATAAAACTGCATTCCAGCTGCCTGTCTCCGATACCAGAGTTGATGCTCTTATCAAAGAGCTGGAACGAACTACAACATGGTTACTACGTCGTATCGGACAGCTATACGAGCTTCCTCAACATAAGTATCGTTTCTGGACGAATACTTTACCTGCAACTGATGGGATTACAGGGCTTATGAACTTACCAAAGAGATATTGAAATTCAGGCCTTCAGGTTTATAAGACGTGATATAACTGATTTCCTTTGAATTTTTCGCTGGTAGGCTTACCAGAATCAGAAACATACGGCCCGGGGCCCAATATGTTTATCGAACGATTTAGTAGAGCAGATTCTGTCGAGCTTTTAAAAGAATCGATGCAGGTTCCGAAGACACCAGAAGAAGAAAAGCCCGAAATTACATCGCTGGCTGAATTGATGAAGGCTGCTTCTGCGGCTTCCAAACCGAACGGCGGTCCGCTTGCTAAGAAGTCTGAAACTAGAAGATTTGCTGATCAATCACGGTATTGGACACGTTAAGATTCAATTCATTTTGTTTTATTAATGCTTTTTATAGATTTGATTTAAAAGTGAAAAATATACGTCGTAATGATCGAATTATTCTTCCTGTGGAACTTCGGCAAGACGATGAGGAGGACGAAGCTGACGATCAGCCGGCGTCGCGAACGGAACAGTTGAAGAAGTTACTGATTGACGAGAACCAGGTCCCTCCCAAATACATGTTCTTCCCAACCGACCCAATACGTACTAGATTCGACCTGCTGATGATGTTGGTTTCGTTATCATTTAGAATAGCGACGTAAATGCTGACGACTGTATGTACAGGCTATTGGTGGTGTATTTCTCGATCACGACGCCGCTCAACCTCGGTTTTAATATTGGTCTTGATTCGAATATTTATGTGGAAATGTCCCTTAACTTTCTTTTCTTTGCTGACATCGTCGCGAATTTTTTTACTGCCTACATCATTAGTGAGGGTCCAAATACTGGAAAGGTTTTATCTGGATTGTTTTGTAAGTTGAATTCAAGCTCATTCTTCGCAGTTGGAAATTCGGTATTCAGCTATAGCACGAAAGTACCTGAAATTGTGGTTCTGGATCGACATGGTGGCTACCGTTCCCATCGACCTGGTCATCTCCCTCGCTGGTGGGCATCGTACTGGAGCCTCCCTTAACAAACTTATTCGGCTGATGCGAGGCTTCAAGCTGATGCGAGTCATGAAAATGTCCCGAATTATCCAACGGCTTATGAAGCGTGTCAGGTAAAGAATTCAGTTTACACAAGGCACCGAATCACCTTTTGCAGGATCAATCCAGCTTTGTTCCGAATTATGAAAATTATATTCGCTTTGTGTTTTATGTGGCATTGTTTGGGATGTTTCTACTGGATGGTGGCAATGTCTGAATCGGAATCGGAATCTCACTGGAGGCCTCCAGAACGGTTTTTGAATGGTGACTTCACAATGCAGTATTTGCGTGTACAAGCGTTATATTGCTATGAATGTTGAGTAATCTAGAAATTAGGCATTTTTCTGGGCTGTTAATTGCACGATGACGATTGGTACCAATATATTTCCTGAAAATAATCTCGAAGTCATTTATACGATATTCTCGATCTGTTGCGGCCTGATTGCGAACGCGCTTGTGATCGGCTCTATTAAGTCAGCCATTGAGGAATTAGATCTGGCTTCTAAGGTACATTCTTGATCGCTGGCTCTCTACCGCAACCAAACATTCATACGGATGTGCAGGTCCATCGACAAGATCTCGAAGATTTACAAGCTAAACTCTCCCTGTATCAAATCCCCACAGGGCTCAAAAAAAAAGTTCTCGGGTGATGTCGCCATTAGAGTAATTTGTCCTGTTCACTGAACTGAAATTGGGCAGTTATTTCCGATATTTGCAGTCGCGTTATCTCGACTACACAGCGGAAGCGATGTTTAAGGGTCTCCATCCGGCGCTCAGAGAGGACCTTCTTCTCAATCTGAACCAGAACCTGATATCGCAGGTAACAGATGCTTTTTCACTTCAAGAATGACTGTTAAAAGTGTGATTATTAGGTGCCAATGTTTCGAGACTTACCACGGGCCTGCATGCTGTCAATTATTTCAAAACTTCAAAATCGGGTGTATCTACCTAAAGAGTATATAGTGATGCGCGGCGAAAAGGGTTTGGAGATGTTCTTCATAGTCAATGGCGCTGTAGAAGCGGAGCAAGGTGGTTCTCCAAAATATTGGTATCATGTCACCAAGCGTTTTGTAGGCGAAAGCTCTCGCCCGATTATACTACGAGATGGCGATTATTTCTGTGAAAATAATTTGATGACGACGCAGCGGGTCGACATCAATTATCGAGCTCTAACTTACGCCGAAGTTTGTGTATTAGATAGGAACTCGCTGAAACGTCTGCTGCAACAGTTCCCAGCTTTTGCATTGACAATGCAGCGGCATATGAAACAAAATATGGCTAAGAAGAAATGGGCCAAAGTCGAACATGTGTTCCGTTTGACACATCTCATCCATAAGATGGGCGGCGATTCTGACTTTTCAGAAGCGTTCGCGTCATACAATCAAGGAACGCTGCCTGGTGTTAACGATGTTGAGGTTGCTAAAGAACTACTTGGCGAAGATCTGGAGCCAATCGCGCCATCAAAAGAAAAGACCTTCTCGTTCTCTTTCAGTACAAATCGAAACAATAAGGATGAACCTGAATAATTATATTAATATGGTGATTAAGTCACTCTGTATTGGTTCAGAAGCAGTTCGCCTGCGCTTTGCCAACATTTCGTCATCTAGGGTGTCATGATTGAGTTCGGCATTGGTGGCATTCAAAAATTTGACATTTCCTCCGAAAACGAATGACTTGTTATCGATGAACTTGGGCATTGATCCATCCGGCAACAACCCAATCGGAATGCGCCTGCCGTGAGTAAACGCAGGCGTCCACCGATTCCTTACCGAGTCGTCATTTTCCACTTCATTTACGAATTTCTCGATCCGATTCAGGTCTCCCAAACGACTTCCAAATCCAGGTTCGAGAAACGCAGACAACAACGATGATCCTTGCATGGCTTGATCGCCGACCGAATACAACGCTCTCGAGGATGACATATTGGAACAGTATTCTTCAAAAGCACCGATTGTCAATGAACTTCTGGTCCGTAGGCACAAATCGATAACAGACGATTGTGGAAGAGAGCAACGAGGAAGGCAGTAGGATAGCCATCGGCCAGCCAGAACTTGACGCCATTTACAGTCATTACGAGAGGTCTGAAACAGGCGCAGAACTATTGCCGACATAAGTTCAGGAAGGCGAGCTGCTAGATACGATAGAATATCGCTCCAGAGACTGGATAGCAAACCGAATGCAGAGTTAATATTGGCGACGGTCGGCTCGATACCAGATCGTGGTTGTCGTAGCAGGATATCGTTACCGGAAAACATATCGACGATGTCACTAATCCGGCATTGCTTGAAAATTAATTCGAGAACCGATTCGAGCTTGCGATCGAATTCGTCTTGTTCGAGCTTTCGCCAGGATTTAGCTGCAGTCTGCAGGGCGGTGAATAAGTCGACAAAAGGTCGCGGTGCGGATTGCAGGTGTGATCGATATTGTTGCCAGTAGTGGTCATGGAGCCAATTTAGAGCACGTTGTCGGGTATCGAGTAATAGCTGTAATGAAGGCAGTTCGTTGTGTGTGGCGGCGTGACGGATCTCGACGAACGACAGTGGCATCTGCAGCGTGCGAGCGATTTCTCGAATCGACTTCGCATAAATCGAGTTTTGTTCACGATCGGCGATACCGTTTACTAAACGGACAATGATCATGGCGATCGCCAAACGAACTTCCGCCTTCGAAAGACGGTCGGCATCCACAATAGTTTCTAACAAAGCCGCTGTGATATCAACGGAAATCGGTAATGGACAACGTAATTGCCATGAACGGATAGTATCAATGGCAAATTTTGGCGAGCCGTGATAGGCGCTGAAATAAACGCGATCCCATTCGTCAAAGGATATCCATGGGACCAAGCGATGGCGCTGTATTGAACCAGGTAATGTCCACTCCATCACAGATCTAAAACTGCATGCTTTGGTTAGGTCAAGGACTCCGTCGCGGCATTCTAACAAATTCCAATTCTGGAGTTTTCAGGCTAAGCTTCCCATCTCCTCAATACCATTATCCAGGAAATATTGATATTGGTTTGATTCAACTTCGCTTGTTTGAACTTTGCTAAATCGGATCATGAAGGTGATCCGGTTTTCTACTTTCTACAAGAAGGGATTCACGAAATGATGTTCTCAAAGGTTTATTCGAAAGAGACTTCAGCCGTCGCTTAGTGATGGCCATGATCGAATGGAGTTTCGAAGTCGCCATGGTGTCCGTCGTGGCCTTCGTGATGGCCTTCATGGTGATGCCATCCATCGTGCTCATCTTCACCATCATAAGTCTCGTGGAACAGGTTCTCGTGCTGTCCGAGACCGACATCGTTGTGGTGCCAGTCACCAAATTCGGTTTCGGCGTGCTGCTCTGATAGAGCATGGCCGGTGTGGATCTTGTCGTGGTGAAGGCGGGCCAGATCGGCGATACCGCCGTGGGCGCCAACTAGCTTGTTGTCAACGTGACCATCTCCATTTTCAACGTTGATAGCTGCGTCACCAGCTAGGGCTTGGTAGGAGGACAGGGCGACGGCAGCAAGGACGAAGAATTTTGACATCATTGTCTTTGATAGAATTCAGTAAACCTTTGGTAATAAAAGCAGGGGATTCTGAGTTGCTAATTTAGCTTTCAATATAAGAATGACAAGGACCTACAGCCAGCTACGTTTAATATTCGTGATGAACCGATGGCCTGTGCCCTCGCGGTTGATTCACGCTCATGACTCAAACGTCGTTCTCCAACACAATGATTCATCATCATTTGACTAGTTTCAAGATGCAAATCCGGAAGTTTATCCTTGATGTCGTTTAACAACGATGATAGCTACTGTGGCTTGGGTCCCTGTTAGATGTTCTTTTAGCCAGATCACACATTGGCTTTCCTCGTCGTATGGGCAGGTGGCTGCCTCAATTAAGTTTCCAGAATCGAAGAGATAACTGTTGACATGCTTATTGCGATAACGCGTTCTAACATATAACATGAGTATTATGGATATTGCCATTAGAGGTATTAAACTATGATATGGGCTTGTCCTGTTTGGCTGTGACAAGTCGGTCTCATTGTTATTAACGTCTGGCTCGCGAACGATTCGCACAAGATGATAGCTAACGTCTGAAAAGAAATCAAAACAATATATGTTGATTTGCTGCGAAATTCTTACATTGATTGAGTGCAATTCTCTGTGAGCTGCTCCAAACTGAATCTGATTTGTAACAGTAACAAGTATTTGTTGGAATCGCTATTAGTCTTATATCAAACAGTTCTGGATGTTGTGTCTCGATCCGAATTGATACAGAATCGTTTGTTCTGTAAGATAGTTCTTGTTGGCCATTCAGCAGAACATAAATACAGCAATAGGCTGACGCAGATGGGGTCCAAGTTCGCTCCAGCCCTCATCCGTAGTTAGTAACCAATCCATGCAGTACTGAATCACTACTACTGGCGAAAATGGTATAGATTCGGTCATGAAGCGGTTCCAGCAATAAAGCTGTCGTCAATGCCATGGACCAGGTTATGATAAAGACAGTGAACATGCTAGAAGAGGGATATAATGGAAACCCTAGCGCTGTCATGTCTTTCATTTAACAATGTGACTTGCCTATAGTTGCCTATACTGAACTTTATTGTGGCAATTGTGTCCACATTCAAGTGGCAATCCGGCTATGGAGAGTGCCCCACAGTCAAGTGACAATCCGACTGTAGAGATTGCCCCACATTCAAGTGTGAATCTGACTCTGAAGTTCTTTGTATAGAACCCTTACAACGGTGCCATTTAGAACATTAAATGGAAGCTGGGGCTGAACCTCATGCTGTCAATGTAAGTGAGTCTTTCTTGCTACCAACAATGTTAGTCGGCAAACAACAGGTTCTAGCCTACTAGGCGTTCGCCGTATGCATGCTTGCAAGCCGGCCTATACAGATTGTTATTAGCTTATTTGTTAACTTCACGGAAATGTGCCTGTTCATTTGGCATTATATTCTAACGGTCATGGTCCATGGATTCTCATTTTCGTTCGTGATTCTTGAAGCTGAAATTAATCGCATCGTTGTTGCACTAGATACGGAAGAAAATCTTGAACCGCTCTTACGGAAGGAACTACAAAGAGGGATTCAACCCACATCAACCCGCATATGAAAGGTTTCTCGATTTTATTGACTTCTTACATTATCTAGTAAAGCGATAAAACCATCCAGCGAATGTCAGGGGATCCAATCTGCTTAAACAGTTAAAAGGCTCCAAACTCGACGCTCTGGGTCAATTATTTTCTTCTTTCCTGATTTAATTAAATAGGATCTTCTCTAATTCCACTGGTAAAAAACTACATGGACAGCCACATAAACACTGGCAATAGGACGATGCCTTGGCTCCCGCCCAACCGATTTCTGGCTTTGGCTGCATTCAAACATTCGGTTCGCCAGAGCCGAAGTAATTCAAAGAGGGCGCTCAGTAATGCATTGAGTCGAGTTTCCAGTTCCGAGTGGCTTAGATGATTTGCTGAATTACGCAGCAAGCATTCTGAAATCAAGATTTACTGGATCCATTCTACATAAGGTCTATTCCACCACTACAGAACGTGATTGCACAATGCTCGTTAAATCGCCAGCAATGGTGCCGGCAGAAATCCCGGCTCTTTTAAAGCCTGATTTATTTACGTGAAAGGTTCCTGATTCAATTCTCAGTGAATTCAACTCATGTCCAGTTCTCTACTTCAAACGTTTAATTTATTACCGATTGTGGTTATCCGTCACCAGACAAAAGGATACTCATTCGAGGTGCTACGTTTTGGTATCTGCACTTTTGCCAGTCCAATTTCTGTTTCTATTGCGCAGTGGTTTTGTATGTTTTTCAGAAGTGCGTGAAGTGCGTTGACTTTTTTGACTGAAGGAGAGGGGGGGGGAGGCATCAATGTCCTGACATTACTACATCGTGATGAAATGAGAAAGACGTTTCCCTCTTGTAGTATCACAATCAAATCTGCTTTCTTATGTCAAGATCGTGCTGGACGGCACAATGCCTTCATGCGATTATCGACAAAGTCGCTCCCGAATTCCAAAGCCAGGGTTGCTTATCGCTCGCTGACGACATTGCCATTTTTAAGTTGGCATCGCAGGATTGTCGGAGCTCTGCGATCAGCTGCGGCGAACGAATGAACATAACGACTTGGCGCTGGCCAGATCGTTAGAACAGCGGGCGTTCACTGAATTACATACTGGCCCATGGGATGAGATCTGGTCCCGATGGAGGACTCTGTATACAATGTCATTACTGGTACAAATTCGCCAGAATTCAGAATCTCTGGGCGTCCTGCAAATGATTGATCGAGCATTAATTTTTGGTGATGGTTTGTGTCGTCAACAGTTAACATCATATGCAGGTATTCAGACATTTCTACCTTCATTCAGATTTTGCTAAATGCTTTTATGTTTTCCTCTCTTCAATACTTTCATTAGACATTTTGCTTAGTCTGTATTTTCTTTGTCCGATGGTATGCTCAATGAATTGCCACTTCAGCGAAAATATCGTCCGATCTGGCTAATCAATTTGGCGATGAGCAGATTAACGTCGATGACCGGATCGTTCGGGATGCTTCTTATATCGGCGTGGATTGTTCATTCGCAATACCGGTCATGCGATCTCGAGGTTGCGATCCGTTTCGTTTCCATCGGCAATTTGTAAGAAGCTTTCCAGCAGCTCACTTCCTACAGCTGGATTTATGTTTAGGTATCTTGTGGGATTCCAATCATTTTGGAGGGAATGATCGATTCATGGCCCAGTCTAAATGAGCGCTCGTTTAAGAACATGACCTATCTGAAAAAGAAAATGGTTCTACGAATTACTTATTTGTTCGGTGTGTTGGCGATTGATTCGTTTGAAGGGATTTAGAACTGTTCTCATCGAATCCGGTAGCGATTACCAAAACGATCCGGATTGGCGCCCGATACAAATGACCATCAGTGAATTTATCGATATCTGCATATTGGCAAACCATCGAACAGTACGGCGAGTGGACCGGTTTGTCTGGGCTTGCAACTGATTCTTTGGCTCGCAGGGGCCAGTACTATACTTGGCGCAAAATGACCTTTTCGACCAAGTTCCAGAATTGGCTGCCGATGTGTCTGTTCCCGATTACGTTGATTTCGGTCTGTTCGCGTTTCTTTGTGAAATTTGATTCTAAACTTGTCTCAGATCCGACTTCGTTTGTCGATGAAGAGTTTGATTCTGAGAACGTATTCGCTGAGCCGCAGGTGAGAAAGACGGTCTGGTTTGGGCCAGCGGGAACGCTCTCACCTCTCCATACTGACCCAGAGAATAATCTCCTTTGTCAAGTACGGGAATGGCTTGCCAGCCCTGCTATTGGTTTGTTCATCGATTGTTAGGTATTTGGACACAAATATGTTCGTTTATATGAAGATTCGGTCGAATTCCGTCGTCAGAAAGTCAGCTCTTTGTTGATTGTTGAATTTGCTTGTGATTAAGGCTTGATTTAGGAAACCGGGGATGTCAGCAAATTCAACTTTTTCGAGGGAATTTTGCATCCAGGAGATACATTGTTCATTCCAAAAGGGTATTCCTGCAAATTTGTTCCATCTTTTTTATAACTGAATCGTTGTGGCAAATAGAATGTGGCATCATTTGGAATCTCTGAGTGTAAGCTTCTCTGTGAATTTCTGGTGGTGGGATGCCCATAACAAGCCGATTTGAACGATGAAATGGAATTACATGCCAATTTGTCCCGATTGTCAACAGCCTGGAATTTGCGAACCTATCGTACGCAGTTCGAGGCTGGGTACTGTACGACCCGCTTCTTTAGTTGCAGGTTGAATCTTCTCTTTCCACGGTTCATCCTGCTGGTTGAAAGCGGTACAATAAACTCGCTTGATTACCTGATAGAATTTGTGGCCTTTCCGTGGCCCCTGTTTCAACTCAAAACTGGCGAACAACCTTTTTTCTTTGACTAATAAAAGTTTCTTCAATCAAATGGTTAATGCTGATGTGATTTTGAGTTTGTGTGCGCAGCAGGACGTCGGATGCGGGATATCGTGAGGAGGTTGTGTCGGCCAGTTCTATCTCGTCATTGTCCTGTGTCCATGATAGTTGGGCGCGCTGCCGACCATGACCGACCCGAGTCGCCGACTAAGCGGGCACGTCATTTGATTCGGCTGTCGCCACGTGAGACCGATGTCTTCAAGACGATCTGTGATGTCGTCCAGCATTACAAACTGAAGACTGTCGTCCGGGTAGCTGGCGGCTGGGTTCGCGATAAGGTTCTCGCCAACCTATGCATTTATGCCGTCTTAAATAGTTTTCTTCATTCTTATTAAATGTTTTGAGTCTGGTATTGAAATTCATTTTTTTTTTTAGATTTTAGGCTTCGATTCGAAAGATATCGACATCACCGTTGATGACATGCCAGGCGTAGAATTCGCCAACAAGGTCAATTTTTATCTGAAAGATGTCAAAGGTCATCCAAATTGTTTCAGATCGAATCTGTGTATAATATGCTGGACAGGCGAACATGTTGGTCGTATTGGGATTATACAGGCAAATCCAGAACAATCGAAACATTTAGAGACGGCGACCTTCACCATTCATGGTGTTGAGATCGATGTGAATAGTCTCCGAACTGAAATCTATGCACATGATAGCCGTATTCCAACCATTGTTTGTATCTGCATGATCTCGTTGTGCATCTCGTAATCCTGTTCAGGCTGTTGGGACTGCATTCGAGGACGCCATGCGACGTGATTTCACCATCAATGCCATCTTTTATAATCTCAACACAAAAGAAGTCGAAGATTTCACGAAAAGGGTCCCATTCTCCTTTACAATTGTTCTGCTGAGAATAACACATCGATTAGGGTGTTGCTGATATCGCTGCCAAGATTCTACGAACACCAATCGACGCCCTACAAACTTTTAAAGACGATCCGCTTCGCGCTCTTCGAGCGGTGCGATTCGTCGGTCGTCTCAAATTCAGTCTGTGCCCAGATTTACAGCGAGCGTTAAAAGACGAGGGCGTTCACGTTCGTGACATTATCTGCGAAACTTTGATCCTATTTGATTTTGTTCTATTAGAGGAATCTGTCAACTAAAGTGAGCCGTGAACGTGTCGGTATCGAAGTCAGTAAGATGTTCTTCGATACGTTATCATCACCATCGACCTGCTCTCAACATCTCATTGATCACGGGTTGTACTCCCCCTCGTGTCTTCTGTTACCTGATCATATCGATGTCGCTGAGTCCAGTAAACATTCGTTGACGTACGTGCAGAATGCAGAAAGGTTCTCAGTCGATACAGAATCAGCTTCTTTAAAATTCAATTTCCGTCATTTTTAGGTATTTCTCACTATCGTCTGCGTCTGTTGACTTAGAAACGAAACGCCTGATCACATTCTCCTGCTTTCTGTTCTCTTTCCATGGAATCTCAGTTCCTGGACCAAAGAATAAAGCTCAGCCTCTTGTCCGTCACATCATCATGGATGCATTAAAAGTGACCTGAACCATTATCTCGTGATACCTTCATGCTGATCTGTGCTTAGTTATCACTGGATCTGTATAAACGGATCATGCACTTGCTGGACAATGCCGTTAGGTTGCGGGCCAGTACGTCACAACTCTGGTCCCAGGACCCGGCTGATGAAGATTTGCTGTCTTTGGGGCGCACGATGAGATCAATGGAGAGCAGTTGGAGAAATGTAAAATTTAGTCGGACAACGCCGATTTGTTGCTGAATGCTGGGCGATTAGGTGTTCCATATATCGGCCTGTTTATTTCCAGAAAATGCTCAATTTCAGGAATCGTTGCTGGATTGGTTGCAGGATTCCGAGTTACAGAATATCCACAAATGGAGGCCCCTATTAACAGGCAAGGACGTGATGCAATTATTTCCTATCTCAGGACCAAATGTAAGTGATGGTCTCAGAGCGATATTACATTAACATTTATAATAGGTCGGAGCTATGATGGAGAAGCAGTTCGATTGGCGAGTTCTGAATCCGTTTGGGGACTCCCAACAATTAATTGCCTATCTGCGTTCCTGCAGATATTCTTGCAGATAATAAATGTATCTATCTAATGACAGGTCGTAGTTTCTTATCTATTTGTAAATGGTCGGGCTCATAGTACCTATTGACTATGGACCTGTAAAAAGCGAACGAAATCGAATTTTGCTTTGAAGCTGATCCTGATGTTGCCTCTATCGATTCGTTCATTGTCAGCGCTTGCTGTATGAAAACCTTTCTCGTAAAACGGTGCTCTTTTTGCCGGCGTTATGTGTTGTTAGGCACTACTTCCTAGAGCAATTACTATAATAGAGCAGCCATGAAGCCTGAGGTCATTCCTGCTAGGGTTTAGGGTTTTCAGGCTTTATGGTTGCGCGCCGAATTTATATTCTTTGCTGGACATTGGGGTGTTGCTGATAGTAATAGACAGAACACATGACAGATGATATATTGTCATTGTTCCATAGATCACAACCTCTGCTGATATGTCTTGATCATGTCAGAGATCATCATAACGATCCAGCATCGCTCCTGGCGATAGTCCAGGCGTTTATTCAAACACCAACCTCTATTCATGAGGAAGCTGCTGCTACTGCATTACAACATCTATGGAAACTGAGATCGTCATTAAAAGGGGATCCGCTTGCTTTACATCAGTTGCAGCTTCGTATTTCAGGCCATATTGGCTCTGAGACCGAGAATGGAAAACGTTTAGCTCTCGATTTAATCGATCGTCTTAATCAAACAAAACCAACATCATCATCTCAAAATGCATTGGTATTGTACACAAGCTTACATAAACGATCAAAGGTTAATGTGTTGTTTGTATCGTTCAGGCTGCACTTCATATTCGTGCAAGGCTGCGTGCTTTCACACCTGATCTATCAATTGATGAACTCAACAGATTGTATGAAGCGTCGATATCCTGGATTAAAATCTTGTCAAAATCAGATCAAGGTGAACAGGTCTTCGTGTCTCTCAATATGATCTAAAATGCTGCATAGCAACATCACAAAAGCTTGCCTTATCTGTCCATCATTCTCTTTGGAAAATTGCTTCGTCAAATGAAGGCATTGACCCACGATGGTCTTCGCTCTCGTTGCAGTCATTATTGTACGCTGGCACGGAATCCAGCCTTCGTTTCTATTGTTATGCATTCCGGGTTCAGGAATCCAAGCTTCTTGATGTCAACATTATGGTGATGAATTCCCTCACGGCTACAAATTCCAGAACTGCTGCTTGGAATGATGTTCTCCTACGCTGGGCATATCGCTTAGCTCATACAGCATTTGTCGTTAGTAATAGGCGTCTTATTGAGACTAAGCTGATTCCATTCATATCGAATTTGAGTGTTGGTTGCATTGAGAGGCAGCTGTTGCATTGGTGGGAATCATTCATTAATGGTGCTGCTATACCAGAACCCCTCTGTATGTCATCTCGTATCTGCCTGTCCCTTCATCCTGTAATTCTTTCATGCAGCAAATGTAACTGTGTATCCAGAAGTTGTTCAAGAAGTCGTTAAACGCTGTGCTGGATGGTGTCGTACACAGATTGAGTCCAATCATGGTCATACAAAATGCAGCAGCACTTTAATACCTCTTCCATATCACAATTATAGCAAGGCTGTGTTTCTATCAGCTGTATTTGAATTGGCAGCTTCTGTTCTAAACAGTCTTGAGTTCTTAATCCGAGCGATTCAGTGCCGCTTCTCTCCAAGCGCTGATCATGAACGCGTGCTGAGCTTATTAACCAAATCGAGATTGCTGCTTGATTCAGATCCAAATCCAGCTTCGATATCTGTTTTGTGCTCATCGCTCTTCAATGCATGCGCGATTTTATTCAATAATGCAGATAACGATCGTATTTGCATCAAGGTCGCGTTTTGAATGATCAGCTTTATGGAAGTGCTGATATGCTTTCAGTATCTGATGATGACCTCGGAATGTCTAAGTAAATGCTGCTCAGATAAAAAACGAACAGAACTATGGTGTAAGGTATTGGAGATGTCGGCTGCTGTTCTCTTGCGTCAAGGTTGGTCGTAATCAACCATCTGAGGTGAATATTTCCTTGATTCGATTAATAGGAGATCTGGATATTCTGCATTGTTTCAGATTTGTATTTCAGCAGTCTAAGATTGAAGAATTGTCAACTGTAATGAAGACTTTTGTCAACTGTAAATTACGATTTGCCAAATCACAAGAAGTATGACGCTCTATAATCATTTCAGTCCATCATTGTATTCATGAGTTTACAGATTTGCAGCTCCGGTTTGTATGAAAGTCATGATCAGATCCGACTTCTCTTATTGTTAAAGACCGAATATGATTGTTATAATGAGCTTCAATGTTCTTCTTCAGTGCTAAAAGCAAAAACTCGCGTTTTGAGATTGATCTCAGATCTGAAACCAAGGTTGGGAGTTTCGGGCTCTAAACCGTTTGATGACCGCTCTGTATAGCTCAGATAACGAGTTCCTTTTGGCATCATGTCTTCGGAAAGACAAACAGTATGAATGTGCACTGTTACATGCTAGAAAAGCTCTACAGATGGTTCGCTCGTTTTCGACTGATGATGTGTCAATTGTAGCTTATTTGGTAGGTGGATGACGAGTCTATCAATACTGCACAGATCCATGTACTAATAGCTGCTCTTCTGCATGATTCCCATAATAACGAGACTGAATCTACAGTCGAGGAATGTTATTCTCATCTAGGTAATGATGTTCATATCCATCATGATTCACTATGCTGATCACTCTTGTAGACGACGCCATCCGGATCTTGGTAACAAGCTCTCAAAACCAATTTAATCAAGATTCCTCAATCGCCCTGAAGAGTCACTGCTCGCAACTGCTAAAATTGCTTTTCCAGCAATGCTCGCGATTTACTGAATCTGATAGCTGCAAGCCTGATACATCGACAAACATATTGCTGTCTGTCTTAGACCTGGAATCCAAACTTGATCGTCGTGGTCATATTGGGTTATTACAAGTCTGTGTATTATTATTAGATCATTGGACACATTCGGAACTCCAGATCTCTACAGATAGCCTCGCTGTACTTGTTGATGTGCTCTCAAACATGTCTGTAATATTCCATTGAAGTTAATAACTCTGAATGATTTCGTTAGGCGGTTAGAGAAGGACTGTCCTGGGTCAATATCATCTCTGCCTCTTGTACAACATCCACTTCTTCGCATCATCATCCTCCAGAATGCATTCAATGCAATCGCGTTGCGCTCAATGAAATCCATTTGTGATGCGACCAACTTACCAAGATTGTATTTTGCCATATCGCTGGTCGACTATCAGATAGGCAATCTTCTGAGTTCATTGACTTGGGCTGCTCAAGCTATTCATTATCAGTTAGCCTTGAAGACATCCTCTATATCAACTTGTCATCGTCTGAAGATCTTCTTCTATCATATGGCTAAACTATCAGAAATGACAGGAAACCATACTCAAGGCGTGTATTATTACAATCAGGTCTTTCTTTGGTATTGTTCACAGCTGCTTAATGCTCATTACATGTTTAGTGCTTGAACATCGCCAAATCACATAAAAGCCTTTTATATCAAGCGATTGCTTTATGTGGATTGGCTCATATACAATGCAAACGTCAAAACTGTCAGGAGACGGAGCGACTTTTATCTGAGATTCAACCATTGTGCTCGCGACCCGATTTTCAATTTCCTTCAGTTTGGTCGTTAGCGCTTCTCATTGAAGGAGATTTCAAATCAGACCCTGAACTTTATCATGTTGCTCTGAACAAAGAGCCTGGTAGATTGATGATTGATATCCGCTCTCATACACTCTTTAACATGTTTTGTAGGCGTTAAGACTCGAGCACGAATTCTTCGAAGAATCGTTCTATTTGACCAGAAGAGACGCATTAAGTTTCTACCATTGCTGAACGAATTGCTTCTGCAGCTTGGTTCGATTGAAAGAGCACGAACCTATCTGGTAATGGCTTCCATTGCCATGAAATCTTTCAATACAAATAAATTCTGGAGCCGCTTCGGGTGTTCTGAACCCGATGGTACTGGTTGTAAAGGATGTCTGTAGATCCATTCCATTCATATTCCTTCAGATGATCAGCTTGTTTCTGTTCTCGAATATCTTCGACAATCATGGATATTATCTGTTAATGCTCCTGTAATGGTTATGAATTCCAACATGCCTAATCTAATGCAGGTTTAGATGCCGAGTTTTCGGCGTCGTTTGATGATGTGTATATCAGAGGTTTATGGATATAGAGATCCTATCCTTGTTGCCTGGGCTTTAAATGCTGGTAAATACTACCATACGTCCAGATGCTGTGAATTAACAACCTTCTAGGGTTGGGGATAACTTCAGCTACAGAAATGGTTCTTGAGAGCAGTCTTTTCAATGATTCTATCGATGATCTCACCCATCATTTATCATCATTGTCATTAGGGTTCGACTTTGAAACTTTAACAGAGCAATTCAATCAGGTAAGTCTTCCTCATATATGATCAAATTGCATGTAAACATTATCACAGAAATTCCTCCTTCGTTTTCCATCCGAATGGAATGTCGTCACTCTGGTCACTTCCAGCACATATTTGTCTGTGATTTCATCTGATAATCTTGGTCATTATTATTGATGTATTCCTATACAGATATATGTGCAGTTTACGTCGTGATAATCGTCCATTGATTGTACGTGTACCTCGTGGTGAGCTTGATGGGATCATTCAGGAATTCGACGCGATTATGGAACGTAACAAAGTTACAACCAGAACTGGAGCGAATACAGCAGCTCAGGTATCTCATCATAAATGCAAAGTCGATTATCAACAACTGATTTACGTACGCGAAAGAAACGCGATTGGTGGTCTGAGAGACATCAGCTTGATCGCAGGCTGAATCAAGTATTAAGCAATCTTGAAGATGGTCTATTGGGGTTCTACAAAGGATTGTTATGCGCTTCTAGTACGAAATTCGTGAATGCGTTTTGTACTTCTGATAATGGTAAACATTGACCTCCATCATATGATATGTTATATCTTACTGTATTATAGAATATGATAGAACCAATTTGGAGATTCTGGCAGCTGGATGCCCATATTTGACCGAGAATCAATTGGAATCTAGTTGCAGCCAATTAGGTGATGTGTATTATGCTGATTCTGCTGCCATTTAACATTCAGTTGCAGGCATCTCGAAATCACAGATTGAAGATCTGCGACAGAATTTGATCCACGATCCGAGTATGCAACAACCTCCATTGATCTTGATATTAGATGAGGTCATACAACGTCTCCCTTGGGAGAGTATGACCTGTCTTAAACATCGTCCTGTCTATCGTCTACCGTCTCTTGTTAGAGCATTTGTATTCTACTTCTGGTTTATGACATTTTCATAGGATATGCTAGCAATGCGGTTGAATATGAAACCTTTAGATCCAGGTCTCTCATTTTACATGCTCAATCCTGGTAACGATCTCCCTGAAACGCAAGTCTGCTGGAAATAGCACCCGCCTTTTGCATGAATAATGATGGGATTAGGCTCGTATGGAGAATGAGTTCAGAAAGAGATCTGGATGGAAAGGTATTATTGGGTCATCACCGTCCAAACAGGTTTACCAAGAAGCATTAAGTGCTTACGATGTTTTCATATATTGTGGACATTCATCAGGTGAACAATATTTTGGACAACAAGATCTACGTAAGATGAAAGTATTGATTCAACATGCGGTAGTTATATGGCGTTTATTGATTACGTTGATAGATTCGTTCAGCATCATTGTTACTTGGATGCAGCAGCGGAATGCTTCGTGGCGCAGGTCAATATGAGCCTCGTGGAACCTGTTTAGCATATCTTCAAGCTGGGTGTCCAGCTGTCCTTGGCAACCTCTGGGATGTCACAGATTTTGATATTGATAGATTTAGTCAAGCCCTGCTTAATAATTGGATTGATTGTGACCTCTATCCAGGTGCGACCTGTTTCACAGAACCGCTTTATGGTTGTGAATTTTCGATTAGATTTATGTTTAGCTGTGGCTCGGTCCCGGACCGCATGTAAACTGAATTTGTTGAACGGAGCCGCTCCTGTTTGTTATGGAGTGCCCGTTTATTCCAGACATCTGGGAACTAGAGAGACAACAGCCGATGCGACGAACTCAAAATGTTTCGATGCGAAAGGCTGTGAGCGGTATCTCGATTTAAAAAGTGATCTTACTGGTATAGCCGGCTCCCATCATTTGACTGATCTCATAGAGTTAACATTGCAAGACTCGAACAGTCTGAGTTCAAAACAACCAGTCGAATCAACGTCCTTAGCCACAATTGAGCCAACTGTGCCAACCCAGCATACAAACGCGTTTGATATGTTCAAAACCCCAAAGCCACTGACGCGATCACGCCGGATGTGTCCTCCTACATTGGAAAAGGTTGAGCCACGAACTCAACCTAGAAAAGCGAAACCAACAGAGAATATCAGTACTCCAAAAACTAGGACACCGAGAATCTCAAGGAACCAAGCCACGCCTTTAGCCATCGATCCAACCTTAATATTGAACACTCCTGGTCGAGTGACCAGATCGATGACCAGCAAACCGCCACAAACTCCTGCCTCAAAAATGCGATAACCTCCATCTTCCTAATTTATTTAAATTTCAATCGGATATTCTATTCATCTTCTATCTCGTTTATTGACGTCTCTTCTGAAAGCAGCTTGGACGGAACAAGCTAAATAGTTTGAATTTATTTATTGACGAACATCCAGCCAACTAGAGAACCAGAGATTTATTTGAAGCAAACTAAACGCGGGCTTCTTCAGCAGATGGGAAGTCCTTGAACAAGTCCATAAATTTATCAACGGGAGCGAGAAGCATGCCTAGGGCAGCTTCCAGTGCAGCCGGTTTTTCGGGAACCATCGTATGCGGACGAGTTGGAGCTGTCGCCTTCGCTGCTTTAAATTTCGTAGCTAGCCATTTATTCTGGGCTTCGCCCTTGATCTGTTGCTCGATCATCGGAAGGTCACTTTTTTCTTCCATATCCATATGCTGTTTCAGATTGCCCCAGATGGAATCCACTGCTGATTCGAATTTGTACGGGTCGTCCTGTTTCAAAGTGTATTCGAGAAGCTCTTTGACCTTATGGTGATCTTCTCGAGACTGATTGGCCAGCTGGGCCCCGCGATCACCGAGTCGTTCGAGAGTCGGATACAGGATTAATTCTTCGGCAACAGAATGGCGACAGAGCTCCCAGACGAACTGGTTGAACCATTGCTTGGATTCTTCTCCAACAGCATTCTTGTACTTCTCGTAGTAGGCACCAAGCTCCTTATGGTCTTGGCGAATAATGTCGGTAACGCGATCACTTCCCATGATTCGGTCACTTGCTTTCGATGTGGCTTCTGTGAATCCTCCTTGGAATCGAACTTGTAGACGATTGTGACCCAACACACGTCTAAACACACTGCGACAGGCGTAGAAAGTCATGAACGATAGAATACGTGTACGAATACGGGTACCAGTCGGGATAAGCCCCTCACAATTATGTTGACTTCATAACCTCCGACCGAATCGCCGCCATTCATCGGCGACGGCAACAAAGAACGTTCCCAACCCCGTGAGGGCGGTGATGCCCACAGGAGGAATGCTCCACTGTTGATCGAGAGACAGGCGTACTTATTACTTTCTATTTATAGAGTACAAGTTCAGATGTACAGGGTTGAAGGGGTCTCCGTCACCACTCGCCAAGTGCTTAACAGTCCGACTAAGTTAGGTGAAATAATAGGTCCAACCTACTTAACCCAACGTACATTCCAAAGTGGAAACTTCGGTAGTGTTTATTGGCATTTAGCATCCTGCAAGATTCGGAAGAAGTATTCGGACTACAGGCTGATTAGAAAGTGATTGAATTGAACAAGTTTTCGTCTTACTTCAAGAGTTCCGTCCTCTGGAAGATCAGTAGCGTGCAATGCGTTATTGATGCGATCAGTTCCGAATATGGCTCGAATTGTATTAGGCCGAACGTGCTTTCCTGAGTGACCGTTCAACTTAAGTGACACAATAAAAAGCACTTATTGTACCAATTTCTGGATCACGGGGGCCTGCTGCATGACGAAATTTCTGTACAATGTCTTCACCTCCGTGAATTTGCAGAACAATCGATGCACCCGAAGTAAAGTTGTCGACTAAATTCTGTAAACTGGTTAATCTGGCTCCGATAAGGACAAGAAACTAACGCTGTATTGAGGAATAACGGTCTTATACACTTCAAGAAACTCTTCCTATTGCAATTTTAAATATAATTGTAGGGTGTACGTGATTGTGATTACAGCTGTGGGCCGATCCAGATATAACAGTTCGGCAGCAGATAGTTCAAATCCCCGGTCTGTGATGGCCTGGATGATCTGACCTGAAAGTCCATCACGAACGGCATGAGGCTTAATGACCGCAATTGTGCAATTATTGAACACAGCTGTGCTCGGTAACCCATGCTGAAAGCACACATGAAGAAACTAGAGATAGTTTCAGAATTATGGACTTCAGGAACTCATGATACTGCACCTGCTGGTAATGTTTCAGATCAGTAGCAATCAGAAGTTTATCGTTGAGCGATAGAGATGATTTGCACTTTTCAGCCAATGAGTGAACGGCGTTGGGTGCAATTAACTCGAGAACTGTGCCAACTCCATTCGAGAGCGCTTTAGCCGACCATCTGATCTGACAATCAGTTGTACAAGAGAACCTAGTTTCAGTAATACTTGGATTCGCCTTCAGGAAGCAATGCTTTCGCTTGCTGGTCGCTTAAGCGAACAGTTAACAGTCTCGACAAGGAGAATCCTGATTGAATAAAGCTGTCAATAATTTGGCCCATTTGTGCCTGAGCGGAAGGCAGAATCATGCAAGCAGTCCTAACAAGAGTGAATACAATAACCGGACAGGTGAAGGTATAAAACCTGGCTAATCGTTGCTGTAAGCGATCACGGGTGAAAGTATCAGTGAAGTCTACGATTTTAATCTGGCGGGAATACACAGAAACACAACCGCCAATGAAAAGGTTGTCTAATTTGACAGATGGGTAGACGACACGCTTTAAGAAGGTTCGATGATTTTTCAAATCGAACTGATTCAGCAGTGATTATTACAGAAAGTTGTACATTGTTCCCAAGTCAGTACCATCTCAATTGAGTTCGATTCCGGCCAGAAAAACAAATTGTAACGGCGAAGCAGCGATGCTTGCGGATCAAACCATTCCACTACGAATGAATATCGAACGTCTTCCATGGCGATGAAAAAGAGACAAAACTGTGACAGTTCTATCGGTACACTATGATGATCAGAGAGTTTGTTATTCATTGGGGATCTCATTGAGATTGATGTCAGCGAAGACCAGATCGTCAGTTCTTATGATCGCCTGCTTATAAACTCCAATCGATGTCGATAACTGTTCGATTAGTAGCTGGCTTAGATCGCCGCTGACTTCTACCAGCTTTCCCTGAACATCAACCCTAACCAAGTCTATATCAGTCTATGGGCAACCTCGATCGAAGCCATACATATCCATCAGGTGGAGGTAGATCTCAGCCTTGGCCTGACAAGCGTCCTGCCAGAATCGCAGAAGCTGCAGGTGCTGATCTGCGGCAGCGGACGACATTGGCGGACATATACAGAATCGTTGAAATAAGACACACGATGGTAAATGTCACAATAGCAACGTCTAATGGAAGTGAATATAAGATTCCACTGGGCCTATGTACTGGTTTAACTGGGCTAGATCATTCCATAGTCGAATCGCAGTGCCCAGTTCAGTCTAACCCGCCCACATTGACGATAATTGCAGTCAATAGAGCACGGGTTCCAACTATAATGTACTGTATAGGCAATCATGTTTGGTTTTACGATACAGTAGATGAATTCGTGTTCCGATTAGCCCCACGTCTCTGACAAGGGCATGCTTACAGCGACGGGATTTGCGTTGACGCAAACTGTCTTGGCAGAGTGAATGTCACATTGATCGCCCCACCACAGTCGTTTTGCGGGCTGCTTATTGATTCGATCACCAAGACAATGCTTCTTCCATAATCGCCTGACTGTTTATAATACATACAAAATTCAGTGCAATTAACAACCAGGAGGCTGCGCTTGTGTTTACCAGAACCGCTTTCATTTTCTGGTCCTTTTATCTGTTTAATCTGGTCGTCATTGTTCTTTCAAGGCGTCGACATTGCGGATTCGCATCCGATCAACTGGGCGATGACCGCCGCCCAGGTATGTGCTCACGGGTTCGAGCGCATCATCAAGGCCTGCGGCTGGAGGCAGGGGGCCTTGAAGGCTTCAGTGACATCGGCCCTGACGAAATGTCGCGAACCGAACGCCCCTGATAAATTAAGTAAAGTCGGACGCTTTATATGAAGATCTGGTAATCCGTTAACATTTGTTTGATAGAGCATGTTCGAAGCCTTAACGGCAGCCTGCTCTTCGAAATCGAATTCGTTAGTGGAAATCTGCTTGGATATATTCTGTGAACTGCTCTCCAAAGATGCTATCATTTCAGTGTTTCAAATAGAAATGGATTCTCCCACTCATTTGGTTACTATCGATGAGGTTCGTTTTCCTTCAATTAACAATTACAATTTTTCACTTCGTATTAGGTTCTTCAGCTTACATATCCTGCCATAATTGATGGCAATAGCCAAGTCAAGACCAATGGTCTCAAGGTTTGTAGATTTTATCTACTAGAGCAACAACTCAATTTTTGCAGGTGATGTTAATGGCGTCATCTGGGCAAAGAAATCGCATGCACTTTGATTCGGTGGTGCTTTGTGTCAAGACATGCATCGATGTTTACGCCAGGACAGACAGCTCAGCAAACCAGACGGCGGCTTCAGCGACCTTAACTCAAATATTAACAACAATGCTCTCGCGATATGATCATGATGTCGGCAATGGTGCTGCAGCGATCGTTGAACCATCAGAAGAAGTAAGATTTCCACAACAATATAATATTTATTTAAGAGCAATCTTAGGAAATCGTTGTCAGCATTGTTGATAGTTTAGTGAATACAGTCTGCAGAGATTTCGGCGAGGGTCAAAAGGAGATTGGAAAGGATATTCTGCGGTCTCTGGATACGTTATTAAGGCTCAGCATGAAGAAATCTGCCCCTGATGGTTAGCTATGATACATCAATTTTTCTGCAGTTAATCAATGGCAAAGGTCCCGATAATCGTATGCAAACGTTTGCAAGAGAGATGGTTTTATTACTGCTGCGTAATGGTGGCCCCAGATTTAAATCCAGTCCTTCTGTCATTGAACTTTTCAATGTGAGTTCGCACTTAGCATTTGTGATGCCAGACTGATCTGTCGCAGGAATTTCTGATCGGTCCTTTTATCGCCAATGCAGTCAGTCCATCGCCTAATGACTTCCGTCTTGCGGTGTCGATTCTGAGTGAGGGCTGTTAATTTTAATTGTCAATGCCATTCAATATTTGAGCTCAGGTACGATAGCGATTAATTTCTCTGCATCGCTCTCGAATCCACTCTCGTTAGCCATTAACCATCTTATGAATGTTGTCCTTGAAGGCATGCCATAGCTTAGTCAGACACCAAGCTTCTCTAATTATATAGTTCAGGCTCGCTCCGAGCTGAGACTCATATTTTGATATTGTTGGAATTGCTGTCATTCCTTTCAAGTCGCAGTCATGTTTTAGGCGATCTGTTCGTTCCCAAACAAGTTCAATCGACGGCACCGAAACTTTTCTTCAGCATTCTTCGCATGCTGCAAGTAATCGAAGGCTGAACTTGTGATTTTTATTTCTGACCTAGTGCTCAAGGCGTGCATCTCGAACACTGTTGAGAAGTCATCTTCGACCGCTGTTAAGGCTCACCCAATTATTGTCCAATCTGTCCGAACGCTAGGGCTTATAGCAGCCTCATTGCATCTCTGGATAGGTTTATTGATTTTCACGCCGAGTTTAGCTTTAACTCAATTTGCTCTAGATACGCTGCCCAATAATGGTCAATCTCTGTCTCGGAAATCAAGTGATACTTTAGGAACATTTCATTCAACGAGCGATATGGAATCATCGTCTTCTCCTCGTTCACGTCCTGTTTTTCTGCAGGATGTTACGACACAAATAATTCAATGTGAGAGACCTGTTAACCCTGTTGATATCTTAACTGCTAAACATGGAATCATGAACCTGCTTAGTCAGGGTAAATTCAAATATCCTTTCGCATTGCTTGGTGTTGAAGACGCGATTTTAGGATGGCCGCCTGCATTGGCCGCCCTCTCACAGGCCACTGAACGCTGTGCGAACGATGCAGAAACTTGGAAGAGGTGCATTGATTCGTATAAAGAATTTGTCCTTTTGTCAATGGCAATGGATGCTTCTGTTTCTAGACAAACTTTTGTCCAAGCTCTTGTGAATAGGTTGGCGTTCACTGATATCCGTTTCTCGACTATTTAACAAATTTAGTACCAAGCTGTTTAACATGAGAGGTTCGATGTATGGAACCAATGCGCCATCACCTTCTGTTACTCTCACCGCCAATCATCGCTATGTCATTTCAATTGTGCTCGATCTTGCTGTTCACAATTGCGATCAGCTTGATGAGTCTTGGGATGTGGTTCTGCATTTTTTCTGGAATCTTGAGAAACATGTTGTTAGAACAGAGCCGACTCTGAAAGATCAAATCCAGCAAGTATACAACGGCTCTGGTCAGTTATCTGATGCCGCTGTTATTCATTTTACCACTTCATCTTGCAATGTATCACAACAGGTATGGCTGGTGTTTGTTGACCGATTTGGAGCTGTTTTTCATGAGACGGATCTCGTCAGGAACTCTCATCTGGCGGAATCAAAATGCTGGAACGACTTGCGAATATTATGATTCAAAATCTGCACCGTTCTGTTGAGAAAATCAAACATATCTGGTCGCTACTTCGCGTTCATCTTGCTCAGGTAAACCAATTCCTTGACTTAGGTCCATACTTTATAGCAGATTATAGGCGGCTAATACAAATTCAGCCCCAGTATGTGATGCCGTCGTCGCTTCCATTGCTAAGATTCTTAATGTGGTTCTAAGTTCGCAAGCTCCTAATCATGTAGCCCATTGTTTGCTTTAATCCATGTATGTTATAACATCTCACTTAGGTAACTCCTCTACAAGGACAATTCGTGGACATCTTTATTTCGATCATGTAGTACTTTTCTGGCTGATTTCTTACGGCAGTTCTCTGATTGCATTGGTAAGGGGTCCAAGACATGACCCGGCTCAATGGCATCGTGTAGTCTCTGCTCTTTCAGAACTCATTGTTTCTCATGTCGAATCAATCTCGAGTGCGTGGCATGATATTCTCGTGGTTATGACGTTCGCATCCAAAGAAAAGAGTTTGGATACTGTTCTGCTGATTTTGAAGATGGCCTATGTTATTTGTCCACAGAAAATCAATCTTTTACAACTTGTACGTCTCAGCTGTTTTTCTTCTATCTTGTATCTTGATTCTCATTTAGAACGAAGTTCAAGAATTGATTACTGTCGCCGACGTGTTATCACATTGCGAATTTCCATATGTGCAGATTCACGCTGTAGCACTAATGTGCATTATTACCCAAGGTCGATTTATTTGCATTGATATGTATTCTTTACCCAATATGCTTAGATGCTTGCGAGTCAGAATCCAGATCCCAATTGATCCCTGGGGTCATTTCTTCGCTACTCATATCTCTCAGCGCCGTATTGCCATTACCGAAAACTTTGATTGAACGCAGTCTCGAAGTATGTCGATCGGTACCAGCATTGAGATTTAAACTTACCAGTATCAAATTCAGGCTATTATCGGCCTAGCTCACAGTCACGGAAAACCTATTTGGAAAAGACTTCAAGCCTCGGCTTTTGAACCTTATTTAAGCGACCCAGCTTTGAATTCGGTATGCTCTTGAAAAATCGTTAGTAGTGTGTTCACTTGAAGGTGATCTCCAGGAACCAAGCACATGTACCCAGGACAATGCTATATCTCTCTTTAGGCAATTAAGCCTTGACATTCTGTATTCCATTACTGATATCTTTCTTGGTAAAACTGCGACATTGTCCTTGTTTTCAAACTATCTCATATTCTCACAGATTTGTTTCCAGCATCGTCAGACAGTCTCTCGATTATTACTGATATGCTAATGCAGGCTATCGAGAAGTGTTCTTGTGCTTCTACTGTCACGCAAGCATCCGTTTGTCTGGCGCGGCTTTATACTATCCAGTCTGGTTCGCATCTTGCCAGAATCTTCAACGATATATCCGCTTTGCTGGACAGATTAGCGGTGCGGTTACAAGAACCAATCGTTTTCAATGCTACTCTTATTGTTGTGGATCATTTGATCCTTCAACAAGTTCTTCCTGCAGAGCTTAACGAGATGAGCGCAGTGGAACGCTCACTAGAAAAGATCCTGGCACTGACTCGCAATAGTAATCAGCAATTGTATCTTTGATATGTTGTGTACGCTCAAATATGGTTAGGCGAGAACATTTCGTTGGAATCTTTAGCTTTGCGTGCACTTGTTCATCTTAGCAGCACCCAAAGAAGTCGATTCCCTTCATTATGCAATGGAATTCTGCTAAAAACTTTTGACCATCTCTGCCTAGAAGACAAATTCATCGATGCTTCCAGCAGAGTCCCTCATGGTAAAAAAACCATAGCTTCAAGTCATGAGTTATTTAATGTTGCCAAAGATATGTCGCTGTGTCTAGTTTTATCAGCACTTCACGCTATCTCCGCTGATGATTTCTGGAGAGATTTTTGTTCTCGCAATGAGCGCCCGCATCGGCTTTTTTTGCAGATTGAATCTAATTCTGAACCGGTTCGTGAATGCGTGAAGAAATTGCTCTCTGCTAGGGTTGGGGCATAAGCACACATGAAACACAAACGAAAAGATGGTTGGCTTTCAAGGTCAAATGTACAGTGCAATACAAATTTATTTATCATTCTATAGCCATTTTAATGATCGCTGTTTTCGTTTAGCCATGCCAGAGGAGAAAAAGATCCCAATTGCAACAGCAGAGACAGTGGCAAGCAATAAGGGGAGATTAAAATCGGAATTCAGTAGATCAAATGGACGGGAAGGATGAGTTCTTGTGGTAAAGATGTCTAGACCAGCCGAAGCTATGATACTAGCAGATTCTAGCTCCGTGCCTGAAGAGGAAATCGAGCTGCCATAACGGATTTACTTTTACGATTTTAGAAAACATAGCATACGTACTGGATTCTATTGACAGCACGGTCATAATTAATGATATTGAGAGGATTTACAGTGATTGAAGGAGGGGTTTGACGCCAAGTAGCATCCGAAGTGATGGAATATAGATCGACCATGTATAGCTGACCCGAGCACAAACCGATCATAATCTGAACAAAAAGAAATTAATAATCTGCCTGATGATTGGAATATTTTACCCACTTGCTTCATTGTAATTCCACGAAGCGTTTTGGTAGATCCCAAAGAGCAAATTGCGTTTTGGAAAACAAAAGCTTGCGCTATAGCAGGACCTACAACCCATCTTCAGTGGAAATAAAAAAGGCACAATAATGCTACCGTTGTGATATAGCTCAACGATGCCTATATTGAACAGCATGTCGCGGCTGTTATAAAATGAATAAACAACGACGTTTTCGATAATAGTCACATGACACTGTTCAAGGCGGCTGGCACAATGAGGATGCTCATTGCGATACAGAACATTGCCATTTTGCCCATCAACCACCAACAACGAAAGAGTCGTCCCAGAAGCAGTCAGAAGGGCACGAAAAGGCCTATTTTGATATTTGAACAAAATCTGATCGGCCTTGTTGATGAATGGACTCGGAATAATTTCGTTTGGATTGCTGCAAGCAGACGATGTAATTACAGTGTCAGATGGAAATCGGTACCGCCAAATTAGCTCGTTGCTTGTAAGCTGAGAGATCATTAGTAAACTATATATCTGCAATAGCGATGTCTTACCGATTCCGAAACGCTAGCACGATGACCTTCAATGGCATTTTCGGTAATAGACACATTATTATAATACAACCCGCTGGGATACAATTTGGCAACATGGCCAGCAATGTTCTTTGGGACAATATCGCAACCGCCTAAGAAGTGATAAATAAACATTGGATTAGAGACAAAAAACTAACCGGAAAGCAGAGATACAAACAAGAATGAAGAAGCAGGAGATGTTGACAAAGGATACTCTACTGCTGCAATGACCTTACTGTCGAACTTTTGTGTGATTGCATTAATGGCGCCTATATCAGATTAGAAACGGTATTAAGTCCACAGGCATTTCGGCAGCAAATGACGTGACAAATAAAAAAAACAATACCGGATACAAGATCGATCTGAAGAGCGTAATGACCACCAATAAGAAACACTTCGGGAAGAGAAAAGACGCGAATATAATCCGAGTCTGTAAAGTGATAGGGAACCAGTGATAGACTCCAGCGTAATTGTCCTGTAAGACTACAAAGTGCAAACAAACGTGTTCGCGATACAATCAGAACGATCTTCTTCATTCCGAAAGAGCTGTTGTCGAACGGAAGGGCATTTTCACTGGAAATCAGCGTATCCAAAGTAAACCTTAAGCTTTATATCAGCTCCGAGCATCCCAGAAGTACAGTTTGAGCATTACCCAGAAAACCCCGATAAGGCGTCAGCCAGAAACTGTTTGGCCAACTTATACTGTATCCCTAAACGAGGAATAAAAGACGGGAAATGATCCAGTGAAGCTCTGTTATTGGTTAGATCAAGATGAAGCAAATGGAAATTCTTACAGTGATTGCTCAGTGGGAGAAGCGACCAGAACGACTTGTTGAGACGATGCTATCGCTTCATAACGAACCCATAATAATGACTTTTTGACTAAAACAAAATTAGATATGACGGTCGTCCCAGTAAGCCTGCATACTAATGTCGAAACACAAAAATGAACCATCTGCAGAAGAGACGCTACAGATTTCGTCTTTACAGTAAGCCGAAGTAATTAAGCCATAGTCGTTCATGTCGAAAGGAACCGACCCAAGCAACGCCGAAGCCTTTGACAGGTAAATCTGGAAAAGTTGAATGAAAGAATTCAGTAAACATAGCTCGTCCAACCTTATCACTGGTTTGAATCAAGCGAATTCCTCCAGACCAATGCTCTGTTTGAACAGATTCAGGGATTGAAACAGTTGGTACTACAGCTTTCGTGTTCAAATCTAAAGTGATTCTGCGGCCAGATGCGAACTTCAGTTCACTCAAAGAGACGTCCAAGGTTGATGCGGATACGAAATCTCCAGCATGAGTATCAAAAGGGATTTTATCTGAAAGGTCGCCGTTGATGACTTGTTGAGCAAAAGTAGACGTAATCAGAAAGCCATTGCTCCCGCTTATTGGCAAGAATCTGAAAAACGCTTTTAAAGAAAAGAATAAGAGAAAGCGAAGCAGAATCACTTTGAGTTTTCATTGATGTTGAGCGACTTTGAGCGAACAGAGACACCAGATTGGTCAAAAGTATCAAATCTGATAGTATTGGATTCATCTTTGAGTACAACATCGATTAAGTTAACAGAAGGGCCTCGAGCAGCGACATTCTCAATAGTTTTGGTTAATGAATAAACCTTCTCGCCGGTCGTGGCATCGAATGCATGAATGCAATTACGACACCAAGCTATAATCAGAGAAGATGTTTTCAACAACTGAAATGAAGAATCATATTTCTTCTCAATCTGATCAGGAGCAGAAAAAGAACGCGTCATTGCTTTTAATGATCCATCCGAAGCCGACCTACAGAGTATCACAGAAAGCTCAAAGAGATGGAAGGTTATGTACCATATTGCTAAATTGGGATCAGACGGTGAGCCTAAAGTTGTGTAAACTGATGCAGATTCATCGTCTAATAAGAACCCAGAGATGTATTCATGTTCAGGAAGGACTTGACGCCAGATAATCTCGTTATCATATGTTCGAATTGCAGCTAATACTGCAGCGGACGTCCCTACAATTACCGATGACCGATAGAATTCAGCATATTTTACTGGGCCGACATTCTTCTGGTACCTGTACGCCAAAAGTCAATTCAATTAAGAAGCTGGCAACGCTGGCCTGCTCGTACCAATCAAAACTGCCAATCTGGTGCTGATAGAGACCATGTGATAGATGTAGACATGATAGAAGTGTGAGATAGACAATGATATGGAACATGATTGCATAAAGAGGGGTCTGTTATCTGGGGTGATAATCTGGGGCCGTGGGGTCTATCTATAAACACAACATCTCGCACTAATACAAATGTCATTAGGCAGATTGTTGCATTGGTTGGTAGTTGGCAGTCGATTACAATTCCAGACGCTTCAACAGTCTGGGATCTGGTTGATGCGACCAAGTAAGACAACGCTTTAATGAGTCGAATCCGTATATCATGATGGAGCACTACAATCTCCCTTCTGTTGGATTGAAGTCGATCCAGTATTGTCAAATCACAATACATTTGCTGATATCATTCATATATTAACGATTACGTCGTTTGTATCTGCGATTCTGGAATTTGATAACAGATTATGTAAGCCCGTTTCTTCCAACAACAGATTAGACCACGTTGTCGTCCAATAGTCATCGTTTTTATTGGTTCTCTCCAGGAGCAGCACCATCTCCTTCGTTGGCAGATGGCACCGGATCGGGAACTGCTGAAAACTTCGCAATTGTCTTTCGCCATTCCCGTTCAGCTGCAAATGCACGAATATCGGCTTCTAGAAGCTGCTCTCTCAACAACAGCGAGAGCCTTGTCGCCTCTCCGAAATCAACCTTGGAGATTTCCCGTGATTGTCCTAACCATGTTCATTAACAATTTGCAGTTAATGCTTCACTCAATCAATACCAATCGTATCGAATGCAATTAGAAAATGTGTCGGAATGCGAGGCGCTTCGATCAATTCGGGTTCCGACGGCGTCTTTTCTGTTTCTGTTTGTTCGGAATCCGCTTGCTGTTCCGTCTCTGTTGGTTTTATCGGTTCTGGTTGAGGCGGTTTCGGACCGAGACGATACGTTCCGTCTTCCAACGTCAACGCAGCGTCATGCAGCAACGTTCCATATTCAATCAAAATGGCTCCGTACGACCCTACATCCTTCCGCCGAAAGAACCTCAACTTCTGTGTTGCTTCCCCTAAGAATGTCAACATTTCGCATTCAGTACAGGTGCATCGAACCTAAAATTGTGTTTGGAATGTGCAGCGTTTTAGGTTGGTAAGGTCGCTGAACGACGGGCGCTTCAGATTCCTTCTCGTCCGATTGCAATTCTTGTTCAGCCTCGGGCTGCTGTTCCAACAGGGATAAGGTGATAGCCGGCGGTGTTAATCTCTGCCCGATCATGAATTCGTGGCCAGGCGTCGCTGAGAAGTATCGAATGCATTTTTGCCCATCAACATCTTCGACAACTCCGGCGTAGACCTAAACAGGATTTAGGGGCCAGCACAGTCCTGAGACTTCATACCCCTGTAGCGTTCAAAACGTGATGCAGTAGATTGACAAACTCGTTCACGACCTCGATAGGCCAGATCAATTTTATCGATTTCTCTACGAAATCAAGTTCAAACTGTAAACGTTGTGCTCGCGCCGCTGACTTGGCTTCAAGCGCAGCGATTCGTTTTGATTGTTGGTTTCTAGAAGCGAGCTCTAGTTGCTCAATGGCGATGGTGCGAAGGGGTTGGCCCTCTTGTCGCTTCCGATTTTCAACATAATTCAGGAGAAACTGGGACAGAAAATCCACTGAATCGTCAGGAGACTGGATCATGCAGGCAGCTAAGCCATCAGCCAAAACATCGCCGATGTTCCTCTTTAAGTATTCAACATCCATTCAGTCGCAGTCAGATAACTATCCCGCTCAATAGATCACAGCGATCGTACCAATAATACATATCCAAGACAGTTCTCTTCTATGAATCAAACTTTTCGGGGAGCGTTGCTGTGCTTGTTCAATACGTTTTTGACAGATCAAAACCTCTCGTAATGAGACTGAATCATATATTTAATTGATGACAGCAAGGCAATTTACAGCTTTGCCGGTATAAAAAGGATGTCTGTCGTCTAAGCTGCGCTGAGCAACAGATGCACCTGGAAACGTTGCCGGTGGCAGTCGGTTCCGTTAATAAACATTTCGAACACACAACATCGTTGCACGATATGCAGATCCGCTTCCGCCGACCATGAAATCTCGCAAACGAACGCAAGCAGAGCTTACAATGTTCCGTTGATTTCGTCGAACGGTTCGACACGCCAACTGCAATTTTCCCGCGATGTTCCAATCGCTTGCCAAGAAATGCAGATGTGGTACTAAGCAAATGAATCAGGCCCTGCTCCACCTCCCTACATACATCTGAGGAATTAAATCTACCCAATAAAGTAGCATTTACGAGTTATTACGCTCCATTGATCTTAACAAAGAACCGATCATCGAACATCGGGCTGATCGAGCTGAAGAAATGGCATCACCAATTTCTGATGTCCAGCGCTCTTTGTCGTCAATCGAATCACCAATGAACACGACTTCTTTTTGAGGATTCACAAGGCTGAACGCACACGAATTCGGAGTGCCATCGAAATCGATCAGATTACAGTAGGCAACCTGCATGACGCGGTGGACGTTGATGCGTACGTCCCCGTTCGCAACACAATATGATGTACCATAGATAAATACATCCGAAAATAGGAAGATATCGTATCTACGACAACAGTTAGTAAAAAAAAGGGGAAACGTCACGAAGACCTTCTATCGTCTTTCAGGCCCCTCCGTCGTCGTTTCCGTAACGATCCTTGTGCCAACAACTTCCGGTTAGGCTCAACAAGATTGATGTCGTACTCACCCTGGTGTTGAGGTTCAGAGAAAGCGACTACGACAGAAAACGTAGTTCAACCTGCATCGATGATTGCAATTGGTTGAGTTTTTTCATATTACATTCGAGCACCATGCGTTTAATCCAAGCGTCGATCCTTTGCGAAAGTGTGTTTGACATTTCTGGTACAACCTCTGATAGCATCTGTTTTTGACATGAGCGATTGTCAAAGCAGTAAGCACACTTAGGACTGGCCTGTATCCAAGAGGTTCGCGTCTTCTGTGCAACCTCATTTTCGTCAAGTTGATTCGGAAAACAAAGCTCCAATAAGCCATCTCCTGAGCACATGACTGTTAAATTCCGATCCTGATTGATCTCCAGCGAATACGAACCCGTTTTGTTGACAACGTCAACACGATTAACAGCGACAGCGCACGTCAGGATGTGCTTGAGCGAACCAACACAGAATACAATAGACCTAATAAGACAGCGAAATAAAAAAAAATGAACACAAAGCCATTATGCTTATTCCACCTCATATCATCGTATGACATATTTTTTTGCAACGGCTCCACTAGCAGGTGCAGGCACATCGCTGCACATCTGCCGATGACATCCGACCCGAATTTTGTACGATGTCGTCTCGTATTTGGGTCGAATATAACGATGCCTAAATCACAAAGAAAGATTACAACATGTAGGTCAGAGGAAGGCAAAAAGCTACCTGACTGCAGGCGAAGCTTCGCGATGGTTTTCTGACAAATCGATTCGGCAATTAATTGGGGCGACAACGGGGCAAATGGCTGCGTTAATAGTGCCTCGTACATCACAATCAATTCTTGTTCTGAGATTCTACAAGAAGTATTCGACAGCGCCGATAAGAACACGGGCAAAGGGATACGATCCGAACTGAGATGAAAGTGTCAAAACAGATAATTCGCAGAACACATATTGATAAGTAAAACCTTTTTAATTTCGGGTTGTGAGCGCCCGTGTTATGCATTAATAGCAGATAGGTGAGGACTGTGGCACTATCTGGCTCTCCGAAGAGTTCAGGTAATCTTTTATAAAAAATTGTTGTACTAAATGTGTGCAGAATGCGCTCGATTTGTTGCGCTTCTGAAGGCAGCATGAATCCAATTCCTCCAAACAGAACGCGCATCGATTGGATGATGTCATCTTGACCATATGAGAACAGACTAAATTGAGCTCAGATAAAGAACGAAGATAACTGCACCCGTATACCTCAAGTAATTCAATCGGCGGGTTTCTTCTTCTGGCGCTAGCAAAACGGAACTTGTACCGCCCAGAACCTCCAGTAACTTTCAGATGTCATTGTACCACGAGCAACAAATCAGCATACCTCTCCCACAGAGTCTGGCGATGGATGATTAAGCAGAAATGTAATAATCGATTCGGGGCCAGATTCGGCCACGTCATTTTCTCGTAAGAACCGGATTGCTGCAAGAGGTCTGTACAAAGATTGAGAGCTGAATCAATCCTAATGTTGAACGTTACCCATTCCGTTCCGAAACTCGATAGCCCTCAGCGAACAGACCCATTTCTTGCGGATTGGAACTATCATCAACCAATCCACTAATCCACGACTCATTGAGAGATTTCGTTAAATCAAAAATCATCTGGAGGAATTTCCGTCGCAGAATATCGTCGGCTAGGAGATAATCAGACAAAACTTTGCATGATCGGATACATACAAGAAAGTGCAATTTCGGGCGACAGAGCTGAAAGCGATTCCAGTAAATTTCTTACAGGATTGATACTCAGATCCGGGCGTGAATGGTCCAATTCGCGAAACAACAAAAGCAGCTTGCTTGGGCTGTCATATACTGAAAATAGCGCTTGCATAATTCGAAATCTGCGATTCAGGGAAATATCCTTGATCCGAATCAAGGGGCATAAACAGGAAGATATGAATATCGATAGTGGGATGAACAGACAGTAGAAGTAATCTCTAAAAATCAATCAGGATTGTAAAAACAGTTTGAAACCAATTACGTTAAGAGAATAACAATGACATCCAGGACTAGAGGTAACACCTCATCAACACATTCAACAACCAGTCTTGACAATGTCGGGACAATACAATCTCGAATCAGCTGCAATACAGCCTGATTGTGTCGTTCTGAATCACCAGCGACCACGGTCAGAAACTGTCCATACATCAAGGGGGAGTACGAGCAGAAAACGAATTCTTACGATAGGACTTGATATAAGCTTCTTCATAGCCTCCAAACCGATGAGGAGCCTGTCTGCACGAGCACAATTGCATTCAGAAAGTTTGCTGATAAACAACAGGATAGTCGTGAAGCTTCTACAGTCCTTATCGAGCACATACTGGTTCAACCAATCTAGCTAGTAAAGCTGCTCAGAAATGAGAATGATTTGAAACAGTAGCGAACCCGAAACCAATTTGATAAACGAGGGATTTTCGATATTCGTAGACATGAGTATTGCAAAGTTATGTTTTGCTTCAGAACTGGACAGAATCGAAGCAGAGACAGAATCATTGACGATATCTGCGACAAAAGTCGACTCGTGGCTTGAATCTATTTGAAGCATTCGAGACAAAGCAAGAACTGCGATGTCGTGAAGCCATTGCCCGCGATTTAACTCTCGACTGCATCATTTGTTCAAATAATTTGAGATTTGAAAACAAAGTAATTACCGAGAATCAACTTGGAACAGAGCGAATAGAGCCGACATGATGGTCTCTGGTTGCAGTACGTTTGGAAAATTCACGAATATCTGCAAAGTGGCTGTAGTCAGGACGTCAATAAACTTCTCATAAAACGACTCGGAGCAGTGAGCAAGCACTAGACCCGAGAGCGTTTTAAGAAGCCAGTTGGAAAGCTCGCCTGACAATAGTGAATTTCAGGAATAAAGAGAGCAACAAGAGGCAAGCTGATACCAATTTGTGATTTACTGGAGCCGTCAAAGATCCTTTTAAGAAAGGCTTCGACGCTATTCAGCGCGAAGATAGCGGACTCCAGTTCAGTTGAATTAATTGCCATTAAAAGCGGAAACAGAAAAGGCATCATCGGGTTCGACGCAGGTAAATGTTCCCAATTCAGATCAGGAAATCTTCGCTCCATGTATAGAAGCGTAGAGTATGGTTTCGGTAGCGTTGCTGAATGCTGAGATGGAGTTTTCATGAGCGAAATAAACGATTCCTGAAAATAAGTCACGTAGGAAAACTTGCATTGATGAAAAAATTTATACGCGAGCCTCAACAGAAATTTCTGTAATAAAGGATGCCCCATTTGTCGTGAAACAAAGCCATAATGCAGCTGACTGCTCGGCGTTTTGATCAAGGCAAAAAACTGCCCTGTAGCCAAATGGTGGCTTCTCCCCATTTATTGGCGAATAGGCCTGGACATTGGATATGTGGCGAGCGTTGTGGTCGGAATCCATCCGATATCGTAATTGATAAGAGCTGCGTCCAGATCGAAATGTTATGCCAGCCATTTCTCTCCAGCCTTCTTGCAGCTCTGAACTGTCACCCACAATTGAGGATCACTTTCAAATAAAAAACTATCAGATGGAAAACGAAGGACTGAGAGAAATGAACGACATCAATGGATGTTTAGAAAAACACAATCACCCAAAAGCAACAAAACCAATTCTACTTAATCGGTTCAAGGGTCAGCTGAGATATAAACAGGTCAGGTCTGCGACTTGCAGGATGAGAGGTCGGCGAATTAACATCGGTGAGGACCTGCTGGCAAAGGGTTTGATGGGGGCCTGCATGTCTCATTAGGCGATAGACGGCGGCGACGGCCGCTTCGACAATGTGGTGATGTCCTCCGACCTCCATTACTTTAATGACCAAATGATTACCCTACACAATGCAAATGCGAAAAATCTGAAGGTTTACGTTATCGGTTTAGTCGAGGAGCCCCTTCACTTTAACCCACATTATTACTGTATCGCAATTCACAGGGTTAAAAGTTTGCGTTATCTTCGTCATTTCTTTTGTATCATCTGAATGAAATTACGAATGCTGTTTAGATGCGATTCTGGTGGATTTGGATTTCTTTGGTGCATGGATGAAAACAACGATTCACCGAAGTTTATTGGAGGATGGCTTTCAATTTGAAACCGCCCAGTCATCACAGTGGAATGCTCCAGGTCGATCGACGCGTTCAAATGTGTGTGCCCCGAAAAAATCACGCTGAGCTTGGGTCAAGTTCGCAGGCAAGCGATCACGGCGGTAGGCATCGAAATATGAAAGAGATGCTGAAAAAGCAGGGATGGAAACACCATTCGCAATAGCAATCTATAATCAGCTATTAATGCAACATGGTTCGACCTGTTGCAGTATTACCTGAACAACTTTACGCCAGGCGAGTTGTCGCTGGTTGAGTTCGTTGGCGAATTCGGGGTCAGTAAGCAATGAGGTCAGGTTGGGATTACGTGTGTATGCCGATGTGATACGATCTAGGAATATTGCTCTAATGATGCAACCGCCTTGGTAACAATGAATGATCGTTTGTGAACCCAGATGACGTGATACCTTTCCAGATGCGAGCGATTTCGCCAAGATTCAAATTCCACTGTTTTGCCTTCCCTGCTGCTCGAATCAAGTTCATCCCCTGAAAAATATTGATGTTCCAAATCTACGGAAATTCGAATTCAGACCTGGGCGTAACTACAGATTTTGGACGCATATAATGCTTGTCGAACAGAATCGATAAGTTCTTGCTTGGAGACCTGTGATGTCGGCAATGCAACATCTGGGATTGACAACTGAAAACGCAGCTCGAATCGGCGTTCAATCGGATTTACATTTCAGAATTGAAGAAGCCTGGACACGCTCCTCTTTTAAGGCACTCAAATACCGAGTGTCCAGTGCAGCCGTTATCGTAGACGCAGCAACGAACCGTTCGGCTGCTTCCTGGACAGTCATTTTTCCAGTTCCTTTCATGCCAGTTTTATCTGAAATAGTTCATGCCTTTCTGCCAGCGATTTGGAAGACAGCGAGACCCTTTACCTAGGATTTTATCGACGAGATAGGCATCGGTTAAATAATCTTTCTTTTTGAAAATCTGTGCTGTGATCTCAATCAGGAACGACTGAAGTTCTCCCTAGAAAGTATTGATCAACTTGAAATTTACGAGTTGCTGATAGCCCACCTTATTCCAACCGGAAAAAACATCAGCGAGCTCTTCGTTGGAAAGACCCCCAACGTTCTTTAATATATCATAGGCCTCTGCAATCAGCTGCATGTCTCCATACTCGATTCCATTGTGAACCATTTTGACATAGTTTCCTGAACCTCCAGAGCCAATATAAGTAACACAGGGTCCATCATTCACCTAGGAAGTTCTTGAACGCTCCAACAAGCAACAACGTTGACAAGTTACCTGTGCAGCAATTTTCTCTAATACAGGCTTGACACGCTGGTATGCTTCCAGCGGGCCACCAGGCATAAGAGATGGGCCATATCGAGCACCATCCTCACCACCAGAGACGCCCATACCCATATAATTGATACCACGCTGGGCTAAAGCAGCAGCTCGACGTTCCGTGTTTTCATACCATTCGTTGCCGCCGTCGATAATCAGATCGCCAGCCTCTAATTCATCAGCTAACCCAGCTATGGTCTGATCTACAGCAGAGCCAGCCGAAACTAACAGGATTACAGCTCGTGGTTTTTCCAAACTAACTCAATCGATCAGAGTAAAACTAGGGCGGCATAAATTTTCTTGCCTCTGAGCGAATTCTGCTAAAGTTTTGTATCCGTTGACACCATGAACCTTCTCCTCGTTAGCTCGTTTGATGCATTCTTCAGTACGAGCATAAGTACGATTATAGACCGAAATAGGGAACCCATGAGAAGCGATGTTCAAAGACAGATTCTGCCCCATGACACCCAAACCAATCAATCCAATATGCGAAGGTGCCATGACTTGACGAGCGATCTGATCTAGACGACGACGAGTTGATTGCTGAATGATAGGAATGGTTAAGATAGCGACTTTACAATGTGTTGTTAATATGGTGTCCGTAGGACGAACCTCGTCCGATCACTCTAGAAGATGGTCACCAACACAATCATATAAACATCCAGATAATTCTCGACTGGAAACAGATCCGACGGCGTGAAAATGCAGTCCTGCCGCTTCTGAGAAAGTTTGATAGATGATCCTGAGTCTGATGCTACCGACTACTGGTTATTTTATGTTTGCAGCAAAATGCCAATGCAGTTATAGCATGAATCTCATGAAAGCCCCGCGAAACCTCCATTAAATCAGGCGATTTTTCAATTGCGGCTTTACTGCCAATATGATCTGGTATATACCTTCATGACGTTTTTTTCATTTCAATCGATGCCCAATTAATGGAGACATAGTATTGAATGCCAGAAACCGATCCAACTTTTATGCCTTTTTTTCGGAACCGTTCCACTTCGGATATAAATCTATAAACCCTATGAAGCCCAAGACAGCAGAAACGCTCTTCTAAGAATAGCGTTTAACTGGTCCTACCCGATTTTTTTTTAGAAATAAAATGCAAGCAGAAATTATCGATCTTGAGTATAAAATCCAGAATCCACATTAGAAACGAAACATTGCTTTTGTTTTTTTGAATAGGTTGACAGCCGACGCCTGTGTCCATTCAAAAGATTCAACACGCTTTCTTGAATGTCAGTAAACACCAGGCCGATTGTAAAATATTCCTGGGAAATTTAATGCAGAAGTTGTAGTATAGCATGATAGCGCTAATAATGGGATAGATCATTGACTGCGTCACGGAGTTCGGGATTAGATCGTCACCTCTGCATCTTCGTCGTCGTCGTTGATATTGCAGGATGCCTCACTCTTTCGGTTACCGAGCCCGAACCCGCGATTTGTTCGCTCGTGGATTTCGCCAGCATGGTCGTTTGAACCAGACCACGTATCTGCGAAACTACAAGCTCGGCGACTACGTTGATGTTGTCGGCAATGGTTCCATCCACAAGGGTATGCCACACAAATTCTACCACGGCAAGACCGGCAAGGTCTGGAACGTGTCTCCCCGCGCCATCGGTGTCATCATCAACAAGACCGTCGGAAACCGCGTTATGGCTAAGAAGATCCACGTCCGTATCGAGCACGTTCGCCCTTCTCGTTGCCAGGAGGACTTCAAGCAGCGTGTCAAGAAGAACCTGGAGATCAGCACGGCTAACAAGTCGCTGCCTGAAGACCAGAAGCTGCCTCGCAAGGCTAAGCGACAGCCAGCGGGTCAGACCCCAGGACACACTGTCAAGACCAAGAAGACCAAGGTCGAGCTTCTGCACGCCCAGTCTCACGTCAGTTTCTATGTCTAAACAATTCCCATAGTAAATCTCTCTTTCAATCAATTGTTATACAATACGTTAGGACAATATTTTATTCGCCCACAATCTTGATGATTCCTTTGGGTGTCAGACGTAGGGCTTCCAAGGTCTGGTCGTAATCGGATTCTTGATAGGCGTAGCGACCATCGGCAGATTTCAACGAAAATCCATTTTGACCAGAAAATTTCTCTGCTCTAAGTTAAAATCAGAACATAAGCGTATCAGAGCAAGATGTGAATAACCAACCTGGTAAATACCCAAGCAAACACGATCCACAACGTGTCAGTAAGTTTAAATTCGGCAACCTCAGTCGAGCCGTTTGGGAATACGAACTGAATGAGAGTTTTGCTTGAAGACGGCGACGGCGCCGGAGAAGGTTGCATAACAACGGGTGTTTGGGGTATTTTATGCAGGTTTCCTTCAAATTCAAAGAAGGCAGCCACGGTAATCTCGAGATCCCATTTAAATCTGAAATACCACTGCAGATATTAGCATACGAACAACATTGAAGACACTAACTTGAACCTTTGCAGAAAGGCTAACCTGACCATAACATCAGAATCGGTGCCGACAATATTATCGAATTGTCGTAGCAGCTTCTGTTGATTAGCATTTAGCTGCTCGACAGCACGTTGCTGCTGAGCAATCTTCTCTTCTTCAGCGAGCTTTTCACGTAATTCAGCTTGGCGTCTTTCATGTTCCGCTCTATCAGCTGCTTCCTTTTCCATCTGCTCCCGACATTTCCGGGAATCCTCCTGCCTGACTACCTTAGCTTCAGCCTCGCTCTTCTCCATAGCATAACGCTCCTGAATATGCTCCAGCACACGTCTTTCGCTGTTAAAATCGTAACCAATCGGAGCCGGAGTCTGCATTATCCAAGGTTCGGGAGAATTCAACGGGGCAAGGCGGTCCTGGGTCCCATCGATCTGGACACTGGAGAATATGGCATGGGCGTACTGAGCTTTCACCAGCGACACCTGGCGGCAAACGGTCGTCATTGCTGTCGGTGGAAAGTAGCGCAGACTGAATAGAAACTGCGATCATTTTCATTGTACGCTTCTATATTGGGCAGTAGTAAGCACTTAATTAGCAGCATGTTAGATCCTGTGGCAGCCAATTTGCACAATGTCGAACTAAGCCAAATACATATTTATTTTACAAGTTGCTGAAAGATTCCTCCAAAATTTGTGACAGAAAATCGATTATTATTCAAAAGTTTACGTTCTTTTTCCACCTACCTGGAAAGGTTATCCTGATGTGCATTATGTTCAAATAAATCATAATCGAAGCTTTGTACTACATATTGTTTAAACGATTGGGTATGCCGCACAGTAATCAGGAAAGCTGAAAGCAGCAAGAAGTGGAGGTTGCGCCGCAGCCTTCCCTCCCTTTAGGATTGGCCCTCCATAATCCAGCACTTAAGAATCATTTTATACTGTTTGGTTGATTGTCGAGCTTAACATGTCATCATCCAATCGCGTTGGCAACCGCCGCCTTCAACAGCTATCTTTGCACGTTTGTGCTGCTAATCAAGATCCTGATGCTCTTCGAACCAAATTGCTTTCCAAAACCACTTCCTTCGATCCGAAAGAACTCCAGCTAATTCTTGACCATTCCCACCATGAGATGAGGGACTCTTTACGCCAATTTTTAAATCATCCCTTGTTCGTGCCTCGCTATGACATCTCTATGCGAATGGAGAGAGAAATCGCATTGGAGAGATTGCAACGGCTTTGTGAAGCCGGATACATCTCCGTTCTAGACTTTTTGAAAGACCCACGACGCATCTTTGCTTGTCACGAACTCGCAGCAATGGTCGACGGAAGCTGTGCAACGAAGATGACTGTCCAGTTCAATCTTTTTGGCGGAACTGTTCTCAAGCTTGGCACTAAACGCCATCATGATCGATTTTTGAAAGGGATTGATACATTGGACGCTATCGGTTGTTTCGGTCTAACTGAGCTTGGCTATGGCAACAATGCGGTTGAGATGGAAACTACCGCTGTCTACGACAAGGCAACTCAGGAATTCATCATCAACACACCTACCGCGCTGGCACAGAAATACTGGATTACTAATTCAGGTTTGTATGCTTTTATTCGTTCTATTAAGTACTGATTCGAGGTCATGCTCAGCTGTCCATGCCAAATGGTGTGCGGTGTTCGCCCAGCTTTCCATAGACGGAATCAATTATGGAGTTCATGCTTTCATTGTCCAAATTCGCAATGACGACCATTCGGTTTGTAAAGGTGTTCGGGTTGAAGATATGGGTCATAAGATGGCGCTTAATGGGGTTGATAATGGAAAATTATGGTTCGAAAACATTCGAATCCCACGTGAAAATTTATTGAATAAGTACTCCGATGTGTCGCCTGCAGGTAACTGAACAAATGATATTTCTATCAACGTTTTTTAGTCGCTCTTTAGGGCAATTTACGAGTTCAATTCCAAAGAAGCGGGATCGTTTTTTAAAGGTTGCCGATCAACTCCTGTCAGGCAGAATCTGTATTGCCTCTATGATGATGGGCGCCACAAAATTATCTTTAACTGTCGCTGTTCGATACGCTGCGACACGATTGACGGTTGGCCCAACAGGAAAATCAGACACACCCACTCTGCACTATCAACTTCAGCAACGAGCTTTAATGCCACTTATCGCTCGAACTTATGGTTTGAACGTCGGATTGGAGTACGTTAAGGATAGATACGCTGGTATTCTTGGAAATGCCAAGGACCACCAAGAAATCGTTTTACTTTGTTGCGCAATTAAGCCGATTGTGGCATGGCATTGTCAGGTTGCAGCGACCACTGCCCGCGAACGGTATGGGCTTTGCTTTTACCTAATCGTTGTATCTGAATCCGCTCAAGATGCGGTGGTCAAGGATATCTCTCTATTAATCAGATCGGACAATGCATCGCATTTTCTCATGCTGGTCGTAAATCGTGGCAAAATCTATAACTTGCTGACTAGTACAATAGGTATGACAGCTGAGGGGGACAATCGAGTACTATGGCAAAAAGTTGCCAAAGAAATTCTTGATAGAGCTAAGAAAGGAAAGCACGCTTTCGGGAAGTGCGGCGAGTTCAAATATTCTCGTCAGGAATATTTTTGCTGTAGTTCCGGTCCATTGACTTATTACAGAGTTATTGGTCGCTCGTGAGAAGATGCTGATTTCACGTCTTGGTGCTTCCATTCAGAGCGATCCCGACAAATTATTTGACGTCTGGATGAAAAAAGAATCTGATAACATTCAAATGCTGGCACTTGCTTATTCGGAACGGATCTGTGATGAACAGTTTCAGGTTATCATTGGCACTGAAAAGAAAAACAATCCTGCGACTGCCGCAATTCTATCGAAGCTTCGTGCCCTATTCATCCTCAACGTTATTGAATCGAACATGGGATGGTTTATTTGCCAGAAGCTGATCACAGCAGAACAGGGCCAAAAGGTAAATGTGCCCTTAAACCATGACAGTTGCTCAAGCTTAAACTGTTCTGCAGATCGAAAGCGAGAGCCGTGAATTGTGCGAGATTCTTGGACAAGATGCTCTTGCAGTGTGTGCTGGATTCGGTATTCCCGAACATGTAATCAGTGCACCGATAGCTCATAACTGGATTGAGTACAACGAAGTAGACAACAAGGGTGAACTGTTGCTCAAAAGTTAACCTTCATTCCTACTTCTCTAATACACCCACTGTATTAATTGGAAGGTGTATTTAAATGCGAGCGAGCTTATGGACTATGAGGCTTGGGAGAGGTGGCAGAATTTTCCGGAGTCTCAGGTCGGACAGTTCCAAATAAACCGAGCTGTGCCAGAGCAGCGGCAACTGCTCCTAACGCAGGTCCAATGATGTAGACCCAAGAGTTGGATCTCCAAACGTTCAATACCAGGGCAGTACCGAACCAACGAGCAGGATTGATTCCGCATCCCGTGTATCCAATCAGAGCCAGATGGGCGGCCCACACCGAAATACCAATCAGAAGTGGAGCCTGAGAACGAACTGCTACTTTCTCATTAGTCTGTGTTCCCACTGAAGTTTGTACAGCCGTTGCAAAAACAGTCATCACAAGCACGAAGGTGCCAAATGCTTCAGCAACCAGGGCTCCACCAGTATTAGTCCGAGCTGAGACCTCTAGAGCGCCTTTGAGAGAAGCAGCGACTTCGTAACTGACCAAAGTCCCGAATGCAGCGCCAGCAAGCTGGGCAATGATATAGAACAGACCAAGAATCGGAGGAATGTTTCTCGTGATAATCATGGCGAGAGTGACGGCAGGGTTTATGTGCCCACCAGACACTGAACCGGTCATGGCAATACAGACAATCAATGTCAGACCAAATGAGCTGGCAATCAGAAGTGTATCGCCTCCAGAGGCGGTCACAGCCATTGTTGCTGACCACAGGAATAACGACGTTCCAATAAACTCGGCAGCAACGGCACGGAGCTGGTCGACATCGAGGGGAACATAAAGCTCAGGTAAACTGGAGACCCGGGCGGCAGGTGATCTGGATGACATCTCAAATTCACAAATGAACACAAAGATGGTATCGTGCCACGAGGATTAACGAAGGCACGCACCACTTTGACAGGTCCAACTCAATGAGACACGCAGAGCAACCGACCCTGGAAGGTTTCCATGCAATTACAACCTTCCTTTGATCGAGGCGCCAGAATAGGCCAATGTGCAATCGTCATCTTCGAGAGAGCCCATTCGAGTAGCTTCTAGAATGGGAATATCGTCTGTTGCGTTTAGGTCGCTGGCCAGGATAGCCAGAATCTACCAGAGGCCCTGATGGCTGCCTGTATCGAGAGAAACTACAATAATGATCAATGTTAATCATGGACTCAGATACGCCAAGGGAACCTGTCATAACTGAATGTGTTCAAGTGGCTGGATACACGGCATCGAACTTCGTGAACAAACAGCGACATATTCTTAATTTCTGGCAGAAACAGTTTCAGAAATCGTACGGCAGATTGTTCAGGAACTGTTGGAATTTCAGAAATAATTCTGATAACTGCAGAAACAGTATCTGGGATAGCAGCATCTTGAATTGACGTTAATGACTGAATTTCTCTTTGTACCTAAGTAATAAAAAGACCCAGTAAAAAAATGTTTATCGAGGGGACTACAAAGATACCCATTGGTTAATATCAGAGCGTAGAAAATTCGAGCTTGGAATGTTTGAACGATAAGAAGCTGGAGGAACGACTTCGATACCTATCAGAACGATTGACGATGACAATGTGAAATATCAAAGCAATCATACCTCGATCATAGATGGATTTTCTCCACAGCATCAGTGATTGGGGAGTTAAGGATGGAGCTTTCGATCCAACTGCACAGACACTATCCCTAAAGAGAAAATTGAATCATAATCAGAGTATGAAATTCGAGTATTACAGTGAAGCAGCAATTCGACATATTGGACAAGTTCGATTGGAACGGAGCCAAGAGCTGATACATCTCCTGCAGAATACATGTCTACAGGTAACAGTCGCCCAGCAGGGAGATTCAATAGCAGTGTTTAAGCAGATTGGGCAAGAGCTGGGGAATTCGATCGAAGTGGACGACGATGATGACGACGACGAAGAGCTGCTGGAACGTGACGAGCTCGAACCAGACCAGGACGACTTAGGTTTAGACCTGGAGCTAGAACGAGACCTTGATGGCATAAACAATGGATATCAATCTAACTATGTATAACAGGTCGTAATCATTATTGCTTGTTTGCATTAGGAAGACATCAGCATAACAGCTGTAAAAAATATCAGTCTGATCGAATTATGCGTGACTGGCGCACTTAAAGTTCAAAGTGCCGAGAAGGAAATTTTGGGATAATTTGTAACTCGTGTATTTCAGTATTTTAACACTTGAGAAAAAAAACGGAAAATTGGCTCACATGCTGACGGTACCCGATACCGATCAAGTAATAGTTTTCATGAATGGGCTGCAGTTGCTCGAGATCTGGTCCAAGTCCAGTTGCCATAGCATTTGATCAATTACTTGCTAGTGATACGATTGTATTGTTTAGGTAATGGGACATCTATGTATGCAAAACAGAGTAGTTAAAAATGGTGCTAGAAAGAGTACCGAATTATGTAAGCAAGTCGAAGATATTCTGACAGAAGCTTCTGTGAGATTTACGTCAATAGCATTAGACAATAGAGCAGATGGTGATGCTCTATTATATGCTATCCGGAATCGATTTCAAACGAATGATGACGTTCCATTCCTGTTTATTGATCTGCTTTTCAATGGTGGTCATAAGCAGTTGTTGAAAATGGTCAAGAATGGTGATCTGGCCCGTATAGCTGAACGCATTAAGGCGCAACACGAGATAGCAGCAGGCCGCAATCAATAAAACGACTACAGCTGCCCAGGTCAATCATTCTAATAAAGAGTGTTGCGTTGGACGGATTGCGAAGTCGTTGTGATAAATATGACCCGAATACTGTGATTACTGGTGATGATTTTACGGCTTAAATTACCGTGACGAAAGGGATTGCCTCCCCGTTCCGAACGACACCTGAATCAATCGCTTTAAGCTGGGACCGATTTCTACAACGCCATGGTATGCTCCCTCAAGCGCTTGATTAGTTCGGTCAGGACCCTACTAAGGAACACCCCAGATCTGCATGCACTAGTTCCTGAAACTATAGATAAGCTTATATCTCTCATGGAAGAAGTTAGCTTCTCTGTAAGCTCATTACCAGGTCTAGGAATGCATTTCCCTCCATCACCAACCATTATATTCTATATGGATCTACATCATTGTTCACTATGTGATGTGGGATTATTTCTATTACCTGCTGGGAGTTCCATTCCACCACATAATCATCCAGACATGACCGTCTTTCAAAAGATAATTTCTGGTCGAGTTCTGGTCCGATCACTAGATTGGGATCAACCAGGTCCCAATTTTACATCTGATGGCAAAATGCATGGCAGATATCGGGCTCATCCTGATGTTGTCGTTGATGCATCTACACCTGTAACTTATTTATCTCCAAATAACAAGAACATCCATTCGGTGACGGCACAGGAGCCATCTGTCATCTTGGATATGCTTATACCACCTTATGACGAAGATCATCCTTGTTTCTATTTCGAAGAAGACAGATCCGAGCTCATCCAGATAGACGAACCCAGAGAGCCTAAGGTTATCCCAATTCGAATTGATCTAAACAAATACTAATGAGCATCGTCTACATGTGCAATATTCGAGCATATCCTATGTGATTGTAGGAAGCTGTATTCAATTGTACGATAGCCTAAATAAATACATCTAAGAAATGCCGATGAATAGTCACATTGATTACATGGCGCAGTAATGACGGGGTCATGGGGTCATCTCTGCTTCTCTATCATATCTCTCTAATTTATATACCATAGAAACAGGGGATAGACGTCATGACAGCTGATTTGGACCCATCTGACAATCATTTACACTTGCCGTATGATGCAGGCAGTATATCGTTTGATACTGGATTCATGACATAGAATGAATGTAGGCCTGATGGAGACACATTGAGAATTCTCATAGCTACTGATAATCATCTGGGATGCTGGGATCGGGTTAGCTTCTCAGAATCAATCGTTTCCATTAGACTTACTGAAATACAGGACCCAGTTCGCAGTGATGACGCCATGAGAACATTCGAAGAGATTTTAACGATTGCCCAATCCGTTCATGTAAATATCAGATGTCGGAATTGAAATTGTGAGTGATGATTGGATTTAGGCCGATCTATTACTGCTAGGAGGTGACCTGTTTCATCATAACAAACCTAGCAGGAAATGTCTCTTTGATACCATGCAGCTGTATAGTGTGGTTTGGTCTCATATTTGATGCAGTATCTTATTGTTACTAAGATTACGAAAGTATTGCCTTGGAGATCGGCCCGTTAACTTCGAGGTTCTATCCGATCCAAGCTCTGTATTCCATTCAAGGTCTCATATCAAACTTTCATATTTGATTTTATGTTTACCTTCTTATTAGGTCTTGCTGCAATTATGGTAAATTCTCCAATATCTGTCTATGCTGTGTCCAGTACGACCTGATTGATGTCATTAGAGGATCCCAATATCAATATATCTTTGCCTGTGTTCGCTATCCATGGTATGATTCTATCCTTCTGTTTAGTTGCAAATGGTTTACTGTCTGTTTAGGTAATCATGACGATCCATCGGGAGTAATATTTCCAAACCATTGACTTTTCGATTGTCTATTAACATTGTATAGGCAGGAGGACATGCAGCATTAGATATTATTGATAGCGTGACTGCTTGCCCATTATGACGATGATCTTGTTCTTATTATGTGAATAGGCCAATTTACTCAACTACTTTGGCCGAGTCGAAGATGTGCTGAAGATGTTCTTTTGCTCTCTATCACTGACTATTTTTTAGATATCTGAATTCTGTGTTAATCCAATCCTCATTCGTAAAGGCAGAACTCGATTAGCTCTGTATGGAATTGGCGCTATTCGTGATGAACGTCTGCATCGATCTCTTGTCAATAAGAAGGTAACAACATTTGTCAGAATCTGATTGCCCTCATTTGTGTTCGTTTTTAACAACAGAACAGGTGTCGTGGTCACGTCCGAATCAGGAGCAGGATCAATGGTAGCAGAATTGATAACTATTGTGTCATCATATAATTTCATAGGTTCAATATGCTGGTTTTACATCAAAATCGGACTCGACATTCTGCTGTTTACAAGAACTCAATTCCTGAGTCTCTATTGCCGAATTTCCTCGATCTGGTAGTATGGGCTCATGAACATGAATGTAAGATCGAGCTAGAGCCCAGTATTGAGGGAAATTTCTATGTGACACAACCGGGAAGTTCTGCTTGCACATCTTTATGTACAGCGGAAACAGTTAAAAAGTTGTCACCATCTTCTGGAGACCTAAATAGGGATCTAACAATTGATGTGTCAGGCATGTTGGAGTGTTGGAAATTCGTCGAGCTGATGATGGAGATGCAATTCGTATGACTCCTATCCCGTTGCAGTCACCACGTCCTTTCATTTTGGAGGATGTTATTCTCGAGGATTACGCCCGGGTTTGTTCTCTTTATTTTATGAACTTCTCTTCGTAAAAGTTTCCAGGAATTATCGAACCCTAAAGATACCGATGCTGTATCGACATTTCTCCATAAGCGTGTGTTATCGTGTATAACGCGAGCTGAAGTGGAATTCCCTCGTCCAGCTGGTATTCAACCAGAATCTAAAGAGTGGCTACCAGTTATTCGACTTCGAGTCGATTGTAGAGGATACGAAGTCCCGAGCGTTCGAAGGTTCGGGCAAGAATATGTTGGTAAAGTCGCCAATCCAGAAGATATCATTCAGGTTTTTCTCCACTTCCTATCGTTATAAGCACCTAAGCATTTTGCTAGATCATCAGAAAGAAATCGACAGCAACTCCGAAAGCCTCCACTGCAGAAAACGATATTGCCAGGAGCCTGGTTGTCGAAGTAGACGAAGAGGGACGTGAAATAGGCGTTCGTATAGAAGACCTTGTAAAAAATAATTTGGTATCGCAAACGTTAAATATTGTATGTGTTTTGATTTCTTGTTAGACAAAACGTGAGCAGAAATTATCTGTTTTGGCAGAACTTGACCTGGTGGAAGCTCTTGAAAAATTCGTTGATAAAGGTACAGATGATTCGAAGCCGTTATAGTCTTGTTAACTTGAACATTTGATAGGAGAGAGTCACGCGATTGAAGATTCAATCAGTAAACGTTTAACGAATTTACAGAAGATATTAAAGAACAATCAATCGTTGACTCCTGACAACATTGGCGACCTAATTGTTGACAACACCGAGGTATTTTCTCTCAAAAACCCACGCGACATTTAATGATCTCGATTTGATAGTCATACAGACGTCAGCTAGAAACTGAGGATGAACGAGCAGCTCGGAATCTGGAAGAAGAACGACATCGCATTGATGCAATGTTGAACAATGATGTCCAAGAGGATAATTCCGTTATGGATGTTGATAACCATAGCGATGACGACGTTGTGGAAATCATACCGCCTCCATCAAGGAGGACAGCGCCTGCCAAACGGAAAGCTTCAGATGTTTTGAACTCGCAAGTACAGCGCCCTCGCACAACAGCGAATAGATCCAGGGCTCGTTCTCGTGTTTGAGAATGCAATCTACTTGAGAATATATTTATACAGGAGTAACATTTTAACTCGAATGTACTCCAGGAGCGATACATTGATCATGTAAAGCACCAACTTCATCTATTGACAAAGGGATTTGCATCTTCAGGCCTAGCGCTTCTTGAGCTTCTCTCATAATATAGAATGAACCACATATGACGATGATATCATTCTGCTTGCATGTTTTAAGCAGATGGGTTATGGTGAGGTGAATATCACCATCTTCGACACATTGAACTAGCCCGTTACCATTCACTTCTGAATTCTGCAATTAGTACAGAGATATAACAACCAAGACCTGCTTACTGCTGATAAATTCGGATGCCTTCCATGCCCGATCATTATCCTTTGCTGATACAATGTATATCGATGAAGGCGAAATTCGATCGAATATGCTTACTGCGTCCTGGGGTGACATTTTATCCCTTCCCATACCCAAGATAATATGAAGATTACAGCCCGGGACCAGTAAGTTCTCTAGCCGATCACAGAGTTTAGATAGCGCAGCGTGATTATGTGCAGCATCCAGCACAATCGTCGTGCCGTTCATTGCTAATTTTTGAAATCTGCAAGGTGGGACATAATCGAGATCATCATCATTGTAATCAATGTTGAGAGCGTTCAGAGCTCTCATAGCGATTGCTTTGTTTTCATATTCGTATGATGATCTCATAGAGTTATTATAATGAACTTGATGAAGGGGTGCATGTAGACTGGCAGCAATTGGAGCCACAATATGTTCAGGGACAGTTGGACCAATAACAATTGGAACACCAGATTTGATAATGCCAGCTTTATGACGGGTGATTTCTTCAATAGTATCTCCCAAATACTGGATATGATCCAATCCAATTGATGTAATAATAGATATTGTAGGGTTGACCACATTTGTAGCATCTAATGCACCACCCAATCCAACTTCAATCACCGCATAATCAACCTAAAACCCAAAGTTACATAATTTTACAGTTGCAAGTTTTGTCGATACGTCGTTGTCATGGAAATATCGTAGTGCTGATATGGTTAAAGCTTCAAATGTGGTGATATTATCAAATGGTAATTGAAGGATATCTCCAAGATATTTCTGTAATTGATGATCTGTAACTGGCTTCATATTGATAGTGATTCTATCATGAACAGACCATATATGTGGTGATATATACATACCAATACGATATCCACATCTAGATAAACATGCACCTATCTTACCAGCTACAGATCCCTTCCCGTTTGTACCAGCTATATGGACGATCTTGTACCGGGGACCAGCACCACCCAGAAAATGATCATACAACTGCTGAGTTCGGGCTAAAGTCAGATTCTGGGCTGGTCTTGATAGAAACCGTCCCAGATTGGACATGGTGTCAGATTGGGCTGAACGGAGGAATTTCCGCAACCTAAACCCTAATGAAGATGACAACATTCTGCATGGCACAATGATAGTTTATTGATTGTATAGTGATAGATTACAGTGTCTGATGATGTAGATCAAGTACATCAAGTTGTATTATATCAGCCTGACAATTTAACATTGAACCAAGATTTGGTTGTGTCCTACCACGATCTCCATGAACAAATTCTTTGATATAAGTTCCAGCTTGTGTCTCCAGATCCAATATGGCGAAATGTGAGTTCATGGGTGAAAGCATTAATCTATGGATAGTACGCGCACGTGAGATTAATGCACGACGATGTAGAACACGTATTGGTGTTAACTGTTGAATTTCGAATGAAGTTGATGTAGAAATAGATTGACATATTGTATCTGTTATTGGTGATGATACCCAGACTATAGCACGATATGATTTCCTGTTAAATACATCATTAGTTCGATATTTCAGAATACATCAATGATGGATTACGTCTTCGTTTTAGCACCATCTTCGAGAATCTTGAAATGTGCCGATGCATCCGATGTTAATGATAACGAATGAACTTGTACACGATCAGTACTTTGATTGATAGTATTCTGTAATTGATGTATAATACTTGTATGAGGTATACGATGTGGATCTGTAATCTCCAGAATAAACTGTCTTCCACTACCTAACATACGTACATCAATATCTTCACGTCCAGCACTATGAAATTTATATTGTCTATCTACACCAAATTCATGTATAATGGGTGTAGCTATTAAATCTTGGACAGATCCATTCATACGATTATCTGAATCACCAAGAAACCATGGCGTTTGAGATAGGCGACGACAGAATTTCGTGTACGACCCGGTGATGAAGACCGGATCCCGAATTACACTCAGCTGGACCGGTATGACGGTATCAGTATGAAACTGAAGTGGAATTGCACGTAGTTCATCTTGCGACATAACAGAGACAGCTTTATCAACGAATTTAGCTGACGTTAGGCTAGTACGACGTAATTGTTTGATGCCAATATTCTTAGGTAAAGTTCGTGTTATGAATGGAGCTAATTGATGTCCAAGTTCGACATCTGCTTCAGGACGATTGAAATTAATATCAATACGAAATGATGATTGTGAGGTAGATTGAGATCCATGTAGAACTTGATCAATAACAGGCACTAATAGAGCACGTATAACATCTTTAACAGATATAATGATATACTGAGATGTATGATGTGCACGTATACATTCATCATTGAATAAACATAATGATGGGATAGATATACCCATACAATATGATGATGGTATAGAATATACAGAACATACATCTGATAGTGATGTAGGAGATATGAGACTAGATCCATGATCATGCTGTAATAGACCAATACATGCAGGACATGTGTCTCCTGATCCCAAGATCCTATCTCTAGGAATATTATAGTCAGTATGTAATGTGTTGACTAATACATCATGTATATATAGATATAGATGTGATGATGCAGGTACAGATAGATGACGTAGATAACATCTTCCACATAAAGAGATATGATCAAGTCCCATTCGTTATCACCCCACGGGCCCACGATCAGATTTGATGGCCGCCTCTACATCATCCTCAAGACTGCGCACTATCAGAAATTCAGAATTTGCGCAAAAACATTAATGTAACATGACAGTTTAAATTGAACAAAAATCTCAATAATCATGTTACAAATACAGACTGGAAGAATTTCTTCATGAATAATGATTGCATATTGATTGTATGTATCAGATCATAAATGTATTGGTTGAGTAACAGTCATATAATAGTAGACATGTTCTGCATGGCAGTACCATGATATAATGATGTAACAGTGTGGAGAGGGGTCCCTCTACCTGTTAAGTACCATCTCGTCTACTTACATGTCTTATATAATCATTATATATGATGTTGAGATCTACTACAGATCGACGTCTGTACATGGCTATCAGGACATCTTCCAGAAGCAATCACACTGATCAGACTCTATTACTAGATCAGATTCATCGAAATCTATTTCTACCTGAATGCGCTTTAGACGCCCTAATCCTACTTGATGGCCTGGTCAGTAAGACACCTCTAGGTTCAGGATTCCATTCCGTCCTCTTGCAGCATCCCATTCTCGATGAAATTCTCAATCTGGTTAGTCGGGATGTAGAATCACAGGCAGGTCGTTATGCAATTGATATGATGGGAGCATGGAGACATTCTACATATATGATGGATTGGGCACAAGCACATTATGATCTTGTTGCACCATTGAATAATCATCCAGATACAAATTCTGACATTCAGTCTAATTCAAGTGAACAATTCGATAAATGGTTTGTCAAGTTTCACGCCGATTTACTCGATGCTGTACAATATATTACTACTGGTGATATTGATAACATTCGTATTATTCAAAATCGTATTGTGGCTTGTTTGGATGAGATTGATCAGGAACAGCTTGTTAACATTTTGTTGCTGGTTAATGATCTGGCTCAAACTGCTCTTGATCAAGATCCATCTCCGGTCATAGATGATCGCATCGACGATATCAGATCCAGGATATCATCACTTTATAACAGTATGTGATATGGATCCGGTTTTAATCGTGAAGTTAAAATGTTGTTGCGTTAGATTCTGGACAGATATGGACAGATTCAAAATCAGACTGCAGCTTGAAAAGTGATAGAGATGGTAGAGCAGAGATCCCCGATTTTGTCACTGGTCAAGACCAAGTATTAGCGATGTTCCAGTCGATAGCACTGCGAGATCAAACTACTAATTTAGAGTCAGGTCTAGCTGGTTCAAAAGATGATATCATTGAACGATTTGATCCGGTATTTGGTGACAGCTATCAATAAATATATATGCAAATTTAATTATTACCTCCAAATACTCGGGTGGATAAACGATGCTCTTCTCGAACTCTGTAGTGCTCCATCCAACACGATGAACAATACGTTGCCTGGCATGTTGGGCAAAACTGTCGCATATCAATCTTTGATTTGAATTTCTTTGTGCAGATTGGACAGAGCTGTGCATCGGCTGGGCCAGCACGGAGCTCAGCCAGAACCTCAGACGGAATCCCCCAACGTAGAACCATGCCTCGGGTGTCTCCAGACCATAGCTGGTTTGCATCGCTGGAGACCATTAAGGTCGAGACCGGGGCAGTATGGCTTCCCGGGCAGGAGATGGTACGACATTGCATCTCGCCATCAAAATCGACAAACCATTGGCCGATCGCTCCATCAGCATGGCCTGTTATTAGACACGTTGACCATGCTAAGTTAATCGATGTACAGAATGTAATTGATGTGATCCAGCTTGAAATTGGCATCGTTTTGGTAGAAGCCACCAGGTGACAATTTCGATCCCAGATTCGAATAGCATTGGATTGGCAACCGACAGCAATATCGCCATTGCCTGACGAATCAATTGCTAGAACGGATGTAGTTGATTCTGAACAAAGAGGCATGTCTAGGTTGCCAACAGGATCTAAAAGGTTCAAGTCCCATACTAATATAACGTTATCTACAGATGCAGAAACAATCATCGAGAATTCAGTTGACACTGCTACTGAACATATAGTTGCAATATGGCCATCTAAACGTCCACATCTGACGAATGCATCATCAGGTTTAGGCCCAGTTCGTTTAAACAGAACAATGCAGGTATCAGTAGAACCTGTAACCATAACCATGCCGTTAAATGAAATTTGAAGGCAAGTTATTACAGAGCCAGGCGAATGTGTCGCTTTGATCGCTATTAATGCTGCTGGATCATTATCTGAACATGATACAACCCGTATAATACCATCAGCTGTCGACCACGTCGCCAGCGTACTGTTGCTTGGTCCGATGAATGCTGAGAACAAAGGTCCCGTAACAGCCTTGTTCCCATTCAATGCAATGCATCCGGTTGGGAAGCCGACAGATTTCCCATCCAGAATCCTGATATGATCTGGGTGTCTTGCTAGATGGCCAATATCTGATCGCGCAGCACGGGCTGGATGCGGCTTTGTAAACAGCTGCTTCGGAGTCTGGCCAAAGCTACGAACTTGTTCGATTAAAGCTGATTTCCTGACTGGATCATTCTCTAGACCCATAAAGTCGACTTTGCCTTCGTACTACAATCGACTCAGTTTGATAGAATTACCGACCACAGCGCCGTGCTTACACTTGTATAATAAAAAACGTTGCAAGCATCTACAGCTGCTTGATCCTGTTGCTTATAGCCATAGATGAGATCAATCCAATGATGTAAATTTGCTGAAACATGGTCGGATTCTAGAGCTCGACGATGAATGCTGATGAACTTCCTGGGATTGCTTGAGGCCCATGGAGGTAGTATGACATCATTCGTCTCAACTCCAGATGATCTCGTTCCTAGTTCCAGTTTGTTGCCGTTGATGAGAAATTCAGGCATAAAGTAAAATTCAGGTAGTAACTCTCGGACGTCGCTTGTTCCAGCATTGGTCCCAGAGCACATGTTCCACCATTCCCCGATATCGTGGAACATTCGGTCGGGTTTATCAAACCGCCCTCCATGCAACCTTTTAAACTGCGATGTGAAAGGTTCTAAACGAACCAGGTAGCTCAATACAACCGGTGCAGATGAGTAATGGGTCCCGTAATGAAACCTGGGAACGGCTGGATCATCCCAGGCCTCGAATCGCTCCCGGAACATACGCTCTCTTGATGGGTCCAAGGCTCCAATCGGTTTCCTCAGATCACGGAATGTAGAAGGAGATTCTAGGTCAAGATTGTCGCTATAGAAATCCTGCACAACCCAGGGAAATACTGGATACTGTGTCAGATCGTTGAAGGTTCTGTTAGAGAGCAACGACAATTGCATCAGATAGTCAAAGTTTGACAGCTGCCCGTTTAACCAATCGTTCATTGTTTGCTTGATTAAGCGTTTTAGCTTGGACGCTTCTGTAAAAGCGATTAAGCATGAAACTTTCAGAACTGCAGCCACAACTTACCGCTGTTGAATAATGTAGCATTCGATTCCGGATCCATCAAACGGGGACTAATATAGCACTTCAGACTTGGAATCATGGGATATCGGTACACAAGTTCCATACCATGATGCTATAAGTAAATCGTAGAAATCTTTCCGATCCGAAACAGAGAAAACAAGTAGGAAATTGTTACCATCATTAAAAGATAGCTCAACGCCACACGGAAGCAACAGATGACGACATTTGGTTATTCGAGATAATTGACCGAATTCAAATTTCCAATGGGTCGGGTACTGATCAATATCGTGAGGAGCAGCAGTGCCCGATACACAGCCACTCTTTCCATGTCGCTTATGAGAAGGTGTAGACTGAACAACATCGCCAGATTCGCTGATCTTGTATCCGGAGATCAGCGACATCGAAGTTGCACATAGCACAAATATACAGTCAATTTCATCAAGCCCTATCACTTGACGACAGGGATAAAACGCCTGCACAAGGCAATCTGGTTCCAGCATGATCCGCAATCGTTGCTCTCCTCTCAACCAGAACTCGCAGAGATCGTTACTTTGATCTCCGGGTAACTCAGTAGTATTTGAGTCATGATCTTGATGATGATCTCCTGAGACTGGTGTTGTTATATGTGCTATAGAGAAACTGGATAATCTTGATCGGCTATGAGGCGTATTTGGTGGCCGACGACGACTGGCTCGAACATTTAGCGAAACTTGTTTAACCGATACAATAGCATCGCTTTCATTATCAACGACCGAGACATCGATGTTCAAAGATAATGTTGGAAAGGAATGTCGATCGTTCATCTTTTTTTGGATACTTAAGGAATGTTTGAGTTTCGAGCGAATTCGGTTAGGCCCTTCTGTTAAATCAATCAGCCACAGGTCTTTCCAAGTAATAGAAACCACAGGATCTCGCTCTGTAAATGATAATGAATGACAACCGCCAATACGATCTAACTGCAAAACGTGCAGGTCCCATTTTGCGACAGCAGCTTTGGACGCTTCTTCCACGTTCTGCTTGGCTGATAGTAAACGAAGCACCTCTTTTTCTCGAATCTTCTTGAGCTGATGCAAGACAGCGAACTCCATTTCAGCCTTGGCAACCAATTCTTTTTCCGCCGACTCCATTTGGCGGTGGATTAGTTCGCTGATGAGGGCGGAACGCTTGCTCATTTGATCCAGGCATTCCCGTTGCCTTAATGATTCGTACTGTTGCCACATTGGTCTTAATATTCCAGTAGTCATAGTTGCGACTGCTTCTCGGTTTCCAGACCGATTCAGCCACTGGGAGAACTTCTCATCCGAATATCGAAGAAGACGATCGAAACTGTTATTAAGTAGATTACATTCTTGAAGCTCCAACCCATCTGACGACTCATAATGCCAGATTAAGAACGACTCTGCCACACCAAACTGATGTTGCAAAACCCAACGCCATAAATTAATTCCAAGTGATTGTATGTTGAGATTGTCATGTATCAGGTGCAATCCTGCGTGGTAGAGAACACAACCGGCAAAGTCGGCATCCTCTTGGCCCATTAGCAAATGTGCATTTTCAAAAACAAGAAGATGTAATCGAAATTTATCTTGCAATGGTATCACATCTCTACGGCATAGCTGGAACAAAACCATGCTCTTAGATGTATTGATAAGGCCTTGAGAAACAGAGGAACGATAGTCGGAAGTTGGGCTTTGATCGCCTAAATGTCGAGCCAATTTAAGAAAACGAGTCAGAAGATCCAGTGAGTCGCCAGCATATCGTCCAAGATGGACATGTTCTTGCAGCAGGTTGGCAGTAGCTAACAAACTCGCGCGGAGCAATGAGTTTTGTTGCAAATCGAAAGAGCTATAAATAATATCCGACAGCCGATTGAACAATAAAGTTAACCATCGAGATTGATGGCTGTCGATACAGGTTTCAACAGGAATTACCAACAGTACTTGACGAAGTAATGCTTGTTGATCGGAACGGGAATGGAATAAAGCTCTATAAATCACATCGATGAGCAATGTCTCAAGCTATAGCCAGATGAGTTTTAAAGAAGAAGTATAGGGCAGAAAACAAACCTTGGCTATAATGACGCTTTCTTGCGTAGCATAGATGCTTTCAAACAGGTGAATAACCTGGGCGACCTTTGTAATAAAAGGAATGGAATATAGTGGTTTTAACGGATCGCTTGTGGTCGATGAAGCACTGCTCATTGCAAGAACGTCTATGATGCCTTGAATAATCTGGCACAGGAAATCCAGATCGACCGCTGACAATGATGGCACAATTGCGATTTGTTTAAACCTAGGCGTCAACGACGTATTAGCGATTCTTAAGTGAGGTGTTCGAACAACTTCATTATGTGAATGCCGCTTAGATTCAGTTCTTGGACTCGGTGTCTGTTTACAATCCGAACTGGTGGCGGCACAACTGGGAGACAAAACTATTTCTGAGCTCTCTTCGTCTGGAATAGTGACAGCTAAACGCTCGCAACAAATTTCTGGAGATACAGACCTACGATGAGCTGGCGAGGGCAATGGAGGCGTACTTATTCTATTCGACAGGCGACGAGTTACACCGACTGATGAATTTCGAATGGCTGAGTTTGAACCCTGCCGTTGTGTTGCAGAAGCACGTCTTTTTTGCAACTTGGAGGCAGCAGTCATCAATTCCATCAGTATGAAAGCGGCCCCTGGAAATGACGATTTTCTTGTCTGGGCTGGAAGAAGTAGGATGCTCTCGACAAGTTTTGGAATAGATAAGCCGGCCAACGAAACACCATTCTTCCCGTCTATAACATCCATATATGGTCGCCCACACAGCACTAAAATTAACAAAGCATAAACTTCGGGACAGGACGCATATGACTCGAGAAGATGGGATAGCACATCGGATGATGCGAAATTCGATGAAACTGGCTGCTCAGTGATTGAGAAAAGGTTCATTAGTTGCAGGGCTATTTCAACCATGCGAAGCTGAGGATGCCCTCCACCGCTCACCAAGCTACAGAGAAAGCACGAATCTAAAGATTCGGCATAGACCTTCAGTTGGAATTGATTTCCTTCTTCATAGGCAGTTTGAACAAGCATTAACAGCATTTCCAATAATTTCAGCCTCCTGTCTAACGCCCATGTAGAATATGCGTCAAGTTTCACAGAAGATGCTGGCGATGCTGGAGCGTTGTGACTATCAGTTTTGGGTTGCGGTTCTTTGAAAGAAGATGTGTGCGTTTCATCAAATGAATGAGCCCCATGAAGGCGTTTTGATGAAGAGGGCAATTCATCTTTCTTAATCTGCACAGCAGCTATAGCAGAATCGCAGACCATGGCAAAATCGTCAGGATTTGAAGAACGCGAGACGAATACGGCAAGCAGTTGAATTAAATCCCCAACCATTTCATGACCGATGTCTTCATTTCCCAGAATCCCTAATATTCTGGATACTGGATTTGCACCAGAGTTAATGGTAGAAAGGTTACGATCGTGCAACGGGTGAACGGCGATGACGTTTGTGACGACCTTGATGATTTGCTTTTTTAAAGACGGCTGGGCTTGTTCCCAAATTGACAGATCCATTATAAAATTTTGGAATGCCCAGCTGTTAGAAATCCGTCCTTGTTTTCCTTCATTTGACAGCCCAGATATCGCAAGAATCAAATGTAACGTAGAAGAATCCCAGATATGTGACAGTTTTTTTAAACGGAATGCAAGCAACAGGAACTTGGAATTCGTTACAATTTCTCTCATAGCCTCAGCGCTATCTCGAAGCAATAAGACGATTGCTAGAAGTCGCAGATTGAGCTCGGTCGTGTTTCTCGATTTTGATAGAAACAGGAGAAAATAATCCAGACCTCCGACAGACGCTAAAACAGACGCAAGCCCAAACGGAGAAAAACAAGTAACATCGCCGACCGATTGAGCATCGTCTTGAACAGAAGTTGATCCCGTACTAAGGACCCAAATGAAATCGCTGTTTGGATATGGAAATAGCGATAGTCGAGATTGAACAGCATGTATTGAGCACACCACCGAATTACCTGGGATGAATTGTTCGCTGATGCCAGTCTCTGACAGCAAACTTAGCGACCTCGTATGTTGCGATTTCTCATGATTGGGATGCATGTTAATCAGAGCGACTTCAATTGCTGCAGTTGAGCCAATATATTCGCTGGTTTGGTCGATGATCTTCTGAGCGCCACCTACAATTTGAAACAGCCTTCCAAAACCGAACCATTTTGAAACAACTGATGACGAAAGCAACGTATTGGCAACAACACATGCGCTGGTCCTCCATCCGGTATTGGAGCCCGGTTGTGAGTAGACAGGGCCAGTACCAAGAACAAAGCACGGACGAGGATCTGGCACATTCTGATCACCATTCGACTGAGACGTCGGGCTTTGTGGTGACGGGTAGGAGAATTTTACAGCTTCAACAAGCTCCCCATTCACATAAATACTCACAATGGAGGATTGAATTAGACGTCGCTCATGGGTTACAACCAGATGATACCAGACTCCGGTTACCCATTCAAATCCTGTGAAAGTTACACTTTGATCTTTGCTTTCCAGTTTCAGATTTCCAGAATGAATGTACAAATCAATAATACCGCCAATGGATGCCAACCTCAGATCGCTGGCTTGACAATCGATTATAAACCACAACCCAATTGAATATCCTTTCTGCGGTGGCCATTTCCCCATATCCAATAACGGGCAAGTTAAACACGATACTCCAGTTTGCTGAAGGGAAAATCGAATAAACGGTGTGCGAACACCTGGCAAAAGTAACTCTTTTACGACGAATTCTAGCAGGGTCGGGTCTCTGTGTATGAGACAAATAAGGCGATGGGCGGCCACAGCTGATGGCCTGTACGCAAGTAATGGATTTAGCAATGAAAGCAATGTGGCTCGACACTCATCTGGCGCTGAATCAGCCAACGATTCACAATGATGAAGCAGCGCTTCGACAACATCTGGTAAAGAGGAAACCAGTGATAGATTCGAATCGAATTGGGAAATGCTGTCTGATAAGAGCTTGTAAACTGTAGCTTGGGTATGATAAGAGCACTTTCCGATTAAGCTTATCACCAGTCTGATCAGAATAAAGCTTTTCAAAGAACCAGGAGCGATACAGGCTAGATTGCTTTGCCATGCTAGGTCAAATTCGTCAGAGCATCGGTGGAAAGATACCAAAAAGATTGCCCGCAAAAGGTAATCATCAGAAGAATGCTTCGACCAGAATGAAGCAGCAATTAATGCTGACTGAATTCGACGAAAAATATCAAATCTATGGCATTCTTGTCGGATCAAAGAACTGCAACAGATTGCCGCTCCAATAGTCCTTAATATTTCACAGCAAACGTTAACATTCTCGGAATGAGCAGGCAGGGCTTCGACCAGGCTTAACAGAAGCCCCTGTTCAAGCAGAACATTTGTCTTTCTGTCATCATGATGATTTGATTCAAGAAATGCTCGGCATAGTTTCAATGAGGGCTCTGGATTGCTGCCAGATCTTAACATTTGTTGCAAAATCTTAACGACCGCGTTGGTTTGAGGAAGAGGAATTGCTAAAGCCGCTATCAAAAAGGACTTGATTTCTTGATATTCAAATAAATGTGGGAGCAGTGACAGGAAATCTAACGACGAAATTGTCAAGCTGATCAATTCCTGATCGTTATCACATAACTGCAGCAACTGGATTCCCACATTTTCTTTATCGTCCTGAGAAGACAAGATTCCGATACTGGCAATGAGCTCTTGTATCTGTTCAGGTGGCCCAGGACCAGACAACATGGGCGAATCGCTTACAGATGTCGCACAAGAGCTACTTTCCAGCTGGAAAGGCTTTTACACCTACTATACAGGGAATAAAGGTCTGTCTTCTTGTATGTAATTGATGATGACCATGAAACAGAGCATGGTGGAGGTCGAGCTCTACCTCAGTTCTAACTGAGACTACAAGTGGAAGCGGCCTCCTACCGTATTCAGTTTCTTATCCTTCTCAATCTGTTCCATTTATTTCTGATGGAGACAGCCATTTAGGCTCTCTGTAGTTCTGACACGGCCAAAGATGATGCCGACGAACTTCAGGCCTTTTACAATGGGCAAACCACCGCCTCTTGATTATATCAGCAAACTAGACGGATGAATCCAGGCAATCGTTTTTTAAATAGGGTGGCATTGCGTCCTCTCGCAGAATCCCTTCGCCTTCAGATAATAATTGCTAATTATCGCGAACAGTGAGTATCAGAGCGCTCTTCAAAAATATAAGGGAAGTAGTAATCAGTATCTGTTGCGATGGAAATATGCGCATGGTAGTTATTAATAAACAACAACTCTTGTTGCAATACTCTATAACATGACAATTTTAATTCATTCCACGATATCAACTCTACCTCACGTGCTAAAATGTTTACTCAAATAAAAGTATGATGCAGGACAAACAATAAATGCTACATTTGGAGATTAGGTGAACTTTTTGCTTTTGAAAGCGGCAACACTCAATGGTATAACAACTGCCTTCTACTGTACATTATACAACATCGCTTATTTGCAAACAATGTTGTCAAACTTTTGCTTTTGAGAAAATCGCCGGTACAGATTCGAGATCGATAGAAGGTCGGAGACGTTCCGGGGTTTAACCAAACCCAAGTGTGACTAATTAATTCATCATATAGGAGGGCTTTTAGGATTTCTGTATCATAAACGACTGCCTGGACTATATCATTGATTATATTCAATGTCATGGCTATCAACATGGCTAGCTGCAACTGTCACCGTTGCCATGATAGTCTCTGGTATTACACATCTCTGATTCAGCCAATCCAACCTAATGTTCCTATAGCGTTTCTGCTGCGACAGCTCGCTCATCCTGATGTCAAGCTCGGAGCGTTATTTGTCGTGTTTGCATCATGGACGTTATCGTTTACTGTGGTCTGGATGGCACCATTGGATCTGGATATGGGAGAACAAGAACCAGAACTATTAACTCCAGTCTGGCTTGTTGCATATTGGGTCACATCATTACTCACATGGCTCGTTATACCATTACAACAATCATATTACGATTCGGGACATTTCAAATTCAAAGATTGCATGAAAGAAGCTTTCCGTTCCAATCTGCAGTTCTACGTGTATGTTCTATGTTGAGGTTCAATTATCGCTAATTTGTTGTCTTAGTATTGTTGGAGTATTACTTGCTATAATCGGGACCACGATAGCAGTTATGTATGGGTTGGCAGCTGCTAATTTATTAGCATTATCAATGGCTTTAGCTAATATCTGGGGTCTCTTTCTCATGGTTGTATTGCTTGGATATGGTCTGGTAGATATCCCTAGAAAGCTATGGAATGTTGGAAATATGCAAATGAAAACCAGAGCACTTTATTTTAGAGCGGTTGAGGTGCATGACGAATATCAGGATGCTATTGAACAACTATCAGATACTCTGGCCATGGTTATTGAATCTGCTAATCGCGTTCGGCAACTGGATGATCCTGAATTGAATTCTTTTATGGATATAATTGAGGCGGCGTGCCCATCGCCTGAATCTGTGACTACGGTTGCAGAGTTCACGCCATCACCGTTGGCTGGTGAGTTGAAGAACAATGCTCCATCAGAACATCTTTTGGCAAAGCTACATTTTCGGGTCAAGAAAGATTTTCATGAAAATCGAAGAGCTGAATTTGAATGGAACAGCCTGTTGGATCGATTGGATCAAATTGAATCCGATGAGGTTGATAAACTATCAAGAGCTCTTTTGCATCAGACTATTCGCACAACATTCAGCTTACATGTCTTTGCCCGAATCTTATCGATTTTATTCTGGATTATGACAGCCGCTGTCATCTGGTCGGAAGTTACATTGTCTATTGACGTGCGGTATTCTGTGTTCTACATACTTATTCAATATTTTAACTCTCAATCTGCTACATATTTAATCGGAGTCTGTTTAATATCTTATCTGGGTAAGCATGAACCTTTATTTTCAGAAAGAAACTGACAGGTTTTATTCACCAGCTGGATGCGCGTTCTACACTATGTTTCGTGTAAGGCTGTCAAGCTTCTACCATTTGCACTTCGGTGGTCATAGGTTTGCGTGATTTTTCGCATTCTCAGAGTTGCTAATTCCTAATAGTGAAGCCAACTCACTGTTGTTTAACGCCTCATATATCCTTCGGTTAATGTTCCCTCTGGGTATTAATTTCTTCTCGACAACGCTCATGAATCGTGGTGAAGATACGTCCTTTGAAAAAGCGGTTGGCCAAATGAACGTTGTCCCGATTCTTGGTACGCTTTAAATGCCTCTTCGATCGTTTATAATTCTCGTCCACAGGTCAGAAATTTAACTTGTTCGTACCGATAGTCATATCTGTTCTTTGTTTGGCAACACTGCTTAATTTCTACGGCCGCATTCTGCGTCTTTTACAGATAAGCCAGTCAGTAATTTGTAAACTCGCTGTAATATCGATCTGATTGTTGCATCAAGATTTGAGGAAAATGGCCCTGGTTCTGATCAAATAGTTGAAGAAGGCGAGTCCCTTGTCAGGCGTTATAGGAGAAAGCGCGCACGGCTAATGATGAATGATCGAACAGCGGGCGGTTATCACAAATTGGTTCAGGAAAGAGAACGAATTTAATGCTTCTTTTAATAGATTAAATATTCATACATTTATTGAAGATCATCTTCGTCGTCTTCACCAATTGCGAAACGACTAACAGCCCCTTTGTTCACGAGAGCCGGAGTTCTAACGTTATCCTAGAAACATCCTATTTACCTGCAGCTTTAAAGTCAATTTCTTGAAACCCTACTTTTAGTTCGAGATCAAATTCGTCATCAAAATCGTTTTGCGCGACTTGTTCAGCGTATGCTATGGAGCGGCTGTTGGGTCCAGGTCTCCAAAGGAATGCGATGCCAACGAGCACCGAAAGATATATAATTTGAGCGAAACCTGATCGATTGAAAATTACGAATTGTTACTGTAGGCATCTTACCGTCAAATAAGAGAAACGTCCAATTCCAATACTTCAGCTGCAGAAGGCTTTCGACAAAATAGCTACACAGGTTAAATAAGTGGATGAAAGGGCATTTTGCAGATAGATTTACATGCGGAAAATGCTGAAGATGGTAACAACCGCTAAAGACGCAAACAATATTCCAGCAAATGATCTCATGTGGGCATATTTAGCAGGCTGTCTGCGAATGCGAAGTTCTTCAAGCGTTTGCGATAAAGAAACAACTGAACCAATATAAGAAATTGGACTGCATGGCCCAACAAGTTTTCAACATACAAATCCACCAATAGAATGCAGAATCCATTAGAGTCACGGGAGCCATTAACCACAAGGCTCCTTGAGTAGCATGCGATCCTCGTGAGTTGGTCCATACGTGTTGTTTTAATTGTAGCATCGCTTCCCTAACGATAATCACTTGAATAATTTGAAAGCGCTTTGTCTAAAAAAGTCATACAGTGTCATATAAACTAAACCAGCGGTTAAAACACGACACTTGGCGTCTCCTACTACGTTCAATTGAGATAGGTATCATGAATGTAAATGGCAATTACATGAAGGTTTTGACACTCCAAATCCCATAGAAACCGCAACAACTAACATTCGAGAGACAGCTCGTCGAATAGACGAAGTAATCAACGCCAATGAGAAAGGCCCGGTCTGTCTTATACCAGAGGTGTTGAAAGAAGTGTAAAATGAATACCAGGCAAACATCTCAATACAGCAAAGAGCAATGACACAAGAGATAGCTTGCTGGACTTGCATTAATTGAGTTCTGTGCTTAATGTTGAAATATGTCCAAATTAGAGCCACGAGACAGTATGCCCCGATCATATATGAATAGAATGGTAAATATGGATAATCGAGAGGAGATAGCATTCCAAAACTATGCTGGACTACTATCTGGCCCGACATTGCCATTACGCCACCATCTTTCTCAAATCGACAATCGCTAACAACCAGCATGCCAAAAACTGTATTCGCGGTACTGAAGGTGAACGAGAAATCGCTGTTTCCGGAATCAATCCTTTTAGATTCGAAAACTTCCACAAGGTCTGGGTTGAAGACCAATAAATCCCGATCGGCGCTGGTGCATTTGCCGGCAGATATTAGATCGGAATCACAACTGATATTCAGATCAAAGTTTGGTGAAAACGAAGTGAACGATAGTTACCAGAAATTGGGTTGTCTATTTTCAGATAATTTGATGCCCATGGCTTCCTGAAGTCGAGGAATATCTGTTGGTTTCATTCCAATAACGGCAACAGAGATCGGTCGTTGATCATCTGGCGGCTGGTCAAAATGAATATTGCCAGCAATGGTAGCTTTGGACCCCTCAGAAGGCGCGATTAATGACAATCCAAAATCAACAAGGCTGTCTCTCTGAATGTTTTCGTTCGAATACTTGAATACCTCTGCCGCTGTCAGGCTTGAGAGCATAACAGCTACAGAGATAGGGATCCAGACATTCATCCTTAGATTTGGCAATTACAGCAAGCAGTGTTAAGACAGTAGCCGAGGGTTAAAACTGTTGCAGGCAGACACAGAGGTAGGGGCTGGTCTGATCGATTCCAGCACCGAAAGTATTAGCGCAATGCAAATGGTCATGCGCTGTTAGATATCGACCGAATGAAGGTGTTCCGCTCTAAGAACTTTTGGTTCTGATGATTAATGATGATATTGTTGATAATAAATATGAATATAGAGATATACTTTATACAATAAATAAATACTATTAGGTGACTATCCATGATCATGTTACATGTTCTGTTTAGTAAGAGAGAATGAGATCAGTCAAGCGCAGACTGACTCAGCGCAAACCCTAAACTTGAATTGTACTTCTGGTCGCTGTCTATATCAATTTAGTGATATCTATCTATTATGAAAGATCACGATCAATCATTAGACGCGTTCGTTGAAGGGGATGAAGGCGCTCAGCGATATTTCGCATATGTGGCCCGTCTACGAAGTTTAGTCACGACAGGGTCCAGGTATGTCGCCTTCACATCAGGTAATACCCTTCAAAGTTCGCTTCTCTTCGACCAAATGCATACATTTGATGGTTTTAGGCTTACAATTTCATTATAGATTTGATGTGCTGTTGATGTTTTACATTTAAGGATATTCATTATGGAAATTAGACGTTGGAGAGGCATTTAGGCCTGTTGTTCCTCCTTGGGCTGTGACATCAGCATATGCTATATCTGGTGCTTATGTTGTTGCTGATGTTGCATATCATGGATATCTTGCTCAGAGACATGGTCATGATGTCGCTAAAACTGTTGCAGAACGTTCTGTATTTCAGGTGTTAGCATCTCTGGTATATAACTTGTGTAGCTTGCATTATAATGTTCTAATAGAATGTGATATAGGCATTACCAGCAATCGCTATACATACGGTTGTCGATGTTTCAGCAAAATTTTTGAAATCCAGACCGAATCTTGTGAAATCACAGAAAATGTTTAAATATGCACCTACAGCATTGGGATTGGCGGTTGTTCCATTCTTACCTGTCCTTATTGATCATCCTGTGGAGAATCTCGTCGAGAATTTATTCAAGACGTATTGGCGGAATTCAGAAGAGAATCCCAAGAAGACTAACTAATGTCCAGAACTTCATTGTCTAAACATTCATTGCTCTTATGTATTGGGACACTGTACTAATCTTTCGATTTGAGTTGTTTGTTGTTATGACATTTGGATTTGTAATGATGATATGGATGTAATGATGTGATCTTTGAGCCTTGATGTGATTCTACATGACATAGACAATATCTCCTTCTGTATCCAAGAAGAACACTCGATTCTTATCATCGATATAGAGCCATTCGTCTTGATGAATTGAAACACGATTGCCATCAATTAGAACTGGACGAGCACCAGTGACAATATTAGCTTGAATAGTGGAGGAGATGATGATGATGAGGGACATAATCCTAATAGAAAGTAATCTAATATGATTCATATAATCTATCTATCTGATTGTATATTAATGACCGACTCATTATGACCGATATCTACTGGTAAACAGACAACAGTCTTCATCAGGATAATATTTCAATACTGTTTATAACATGGCGTGGTGCTCAAGATGTTCAACACCTTCATGTCCTCCACGTAAGAAGGGAATGTCACCATCTCCTTCTTCATGGAATATGTTTTCGTGAACACCAGTTGCATGATCATCATGATGGATATCTCCAAGTTCGGTGTCCAGATCCTGGATCGAATGTCCATCTCCGAAATGACGTTTATCGTGATACATGGCAGCCCAATCAGCAACTAAACCACCACCTTGACGGTAGTCGTTATCGACGTGACCATCACCGTGTTCAACTTCAATAACGGTATCACCACCCATAGCGATTCCAGCCATTAAAACACCAGCAGCCAATAGCATTGTTGTCTTCAACATTATTGGTTCTTGAGAGTTCCTTCTATATAAATCTGTTTGATGTTAGTTCTTGGCTGATTATAAATGAATGAGTACAATGTTGGAAATTTCAAGCCAGATCATTAACAGCCCTGATGATACATTGATGACTCATGATATTGTATTACAGATTGGCGAATAGCCCAGTGAATCACGAGGTCGCTAAATTGGTGAATCAATGATGTCCACGATCTTTGGGTTCTGTATACGATGTGCCATATCTTGTGAATAATGACTCAGAGGTGTTATGATTGAACCAAGTTCCAATACTGCTTGTATGGATGGGCCTAGATCTCTCCTCATACTGACGAATAGCTTTGAAGAACGTAGTGCATTGCATGACGAACAGATTTGTTGAAATTGACATGTTAGAAGACATTGTCGACATTGAATATGTTGACATTGAGAGGTCAGAATAGGATCGTTTAATATCTCATTGCATGATCGACATTTCAGTATACTGAATAATGCTTGATAGAGAGATTCACTATATTTCTCATATTCTTGTGAATGTTGTAATGCAGCTATTAAATGTTCTCTTGTCATTAACGAAGTCCACATTTCATTGTCTTTCACTCGACGTTTTGATATCAAACATTGCCTTTCCAAGTTCAGATCTGACAAACGTTGGTCATACTTTCGTAGATTCTTAACAAGTTGTTCAGCTCGATGTTCGGTGCTGATTAGCAATACAGCATTCCGTTGATATTCGTTATTTAGAACCGAATTTTGATGAAGCAATAACTTCCTCAATGATGGTCTCATTGTTTGATCATTTGTGTGTTCAGCAATCTCAATATGAATATCTGATTGCAATCGCCCCTGACGAGATCGCAGCTGTCGTCGTAATTGTCGTGCTTGCGCTCTTTGTTCAAATAAAGTATCAGTTAATCGCTGAATCATGAGCTGATCTTCATCTCCAGATTCATTCGCTTTCCTTCTCTGTAATTCATACTGTAAACTGAATTTCTTCAAATCAATATTAGAAGCTCTGAGATTCCGAAGTATCTGTGATTGTATCTTTCTCTTTTTATCAACAAACTCTGTCATTTTTTTCGCTTTCTTACTTAGCTGCACATATGACTCACGTATTCTTTTGAATAAATTATCGCAATCGCGATCGAATGCAACGATGGCATTTACGCGAGCTCTTGTTTGATGGAGTTGACTGGATCGTATTGCATTAGCTTGTTGATGAGATAATTGATTACAGGCTCGTGATGCTGATCTGATCTCTCTTATAACGTGAGCTATATCCTGATCTGAAGGTCGTGGTGATGTCCAGCAATCGTATTGAATTTGATCATGATTGATAGCAGGTTGTTGGAAGTAGCTACTAGAGCTAAAACTTCTCATCATATAATATACAAGATCTAATACATGGTACCTAATCTGAAACAATCAAATCTCAGACAATCTGTATTAACAATTTAATGAAACAATTTAGCCGATCGACTTGATCAAATCAATTAACTTGGAGTATTCAATAGTCTTAGCAGCTGAAGAATTATCACCACTTGTACGTCTGGCATCATCAAGGATAGTCTCAATTTCAGCTCTGGATAGCTTATCACCCAATGTTGTCAATGCATGAGTAAATTCTTCAATATTGATATGTCCAGGCTTATCTTTGCATTCGAACACCTTGAACGCATCGGCGATTTCTTCAATCGTCTTCTGAATCTTGGTGGATTCGACCAAATAGGTCTGGAAGATCGGATACGTGATCTTGCCCTTGTGTTTGCTGTTAACTTCATCTGTGAAGGTCTTGATCTGATCGGCAGTGAGACGCTTGCCGACGCTGCGCAAAGCGATGCCAAGGTCTTCAGCCTTGAGCATGCCTTCCTTGGCGTACATGTTAAAGACCTCTTGAGATGTTTGTCCTTCGGTCGTCATGATGATGCTGATAATAAAGGAATGATAGATGAGGGAACGACTGAAAGAGCGCAACCCTTATATAACCTTGCAGGGACCCGCCAATACAGCATATAGAGAGCACTAATACAACACTGCATCTAGGGTTTATCTATTCTTATTCATGATATCGTTACCTGAACATTGGCCACGTCTATTGACTTCAATTCTAAATGGCAAATTTGTATCTACATCAACATCACCAACGATCTGGACAAAATTCTATACACCTAGTAATCAACGAATTGTCGATATCGCAGCTGCCGATGCTGCTCTGGTCGATCAGGCGGTGCAACATGCATGCAGGGCACAGAAATCATGGGCTCGCTTGCCAGGCTTAGAAAGAGGTACCGTACTTGTTATAGGATTGAAAGGGTGTCGCCTCATAAACTGTTAGGCCGAATCTTATCTCGAGTCGCATCGTTATTAAACAGTTCGAAACAATTTGAAAAGATGGCTTATCTGGATGCAATTGATACAGCACGGCCGATTACTGAAACTCGTTCGGTCGATGTTATTTCAGCTTGCGACTGTCTGGAATACTTTGCTGGAGCTGCATCTGCATTATCTGGTGAATATATCCCAGTTCATAACAATGGTTCATTTGTATATACACGACGTGAACCATTAGGTGTTACTGCTGGCATTGGAGCTTGGAAGTTAGTTTGTTATTTTAGTTGTTAATCTGTGTTTTATTGTGAGATATAGCTATCCATTACAATGTTGTGCATGGAAGGTGGCGCCGGCATTGGCTTTTGGTAATGCTATTGTTTATAAGCCAGCTGAAGATACTGTTTTTTCAGCACTGGCCTTAGCAGAACTCTTCCATGAAGCTGGTCTTCCAAATGGATTGTTTCAGGTAAGTTTAGAAGACTTAACGATCATAGGGGCAACTGAGTAATAAACAGGTGGTGTTAGGTGCAGGTGATGTCGGGCGACTTTTAACAAACCATGATGATATCGCCAAAGTTTCATTCACAGGTTCAGTTCCAACTGGGGTACAGATTCAGTCAGAATGTGGACTGAAATTGAAAAGAACTACAATGGAACTTGGTGGGAAAGGTCCATTAATTGTATTTTCGGATTGCAATTTGGGTCAGTTGTCATATTATTCTGTACGTTTAACATCGCTGAAGAATTGTTCAAAACAGAGGATGCTGTCTCTACAGCACTCTTGTCCAATTTTTATTCAAATGGACAGGTCTGTTCGAATGCCACCAGGCTTTATATCGAGGCCCCAATTTACGACAAATTCGTATCCGAATTCGTCCGACGAACGAAACTGCTGCGAATAGGCGATCCGTTGGATGAAGAGACACAAATTAGTGCCTTAATTACTAAGAAGCATCGCGACCGAGTAGTGGCATTCATCGAAAGAGGGCTTAACGAAGGTGCCAGGATTGTATGCGGCGGTCCCGAAAATGTCCCCAACGACCCCAGCAAGGCTATCGTAAAGCCAACGATTTTTGTTGACTGCAATGATAAAATGAAGATTGTGAAACAGGTTTGTCACAGGATTGGTTTGACTTTGACTAGAAATAACGTATTGAGTAGGAAATTTTTGGGCCGGTCGCTTGCGTGATGCCGTTCGATACCGAAGAGGAAGTCATTCAAAGAGCAAATGATACCGGATATGGATTAGCTGCAGGCGTTTTTACAAAAGATGTTCAACGGGGGCATCGGATTATGTCTGAGCTGAAAGCCGGTGTATGCTACTTGAATAACTATAATATTACACCTGTAGAGATGCCATGGGGAGGTATGAAACAATCGGGTATAGGGCGAGAGAATGGATCAGCAGCTGTTAATAGCTGGACTGAATTAAAAAGCGTCTACGTTGAAATGGGCCCGATATCATGTCCTTATCCATAATTTACTGCTAATACTAATATATAATACGAATCAGTCTGCGATATATTCGTCGTAACAGGAAATGATGGGGTGATGCTCGACTCGCGTGAATTCGTCGAGCAATATTACATACAGAACGGGACGGTTCGATGGGCGCGATCAACGCCAACCGGCTTAGATTGGTATCTTTTGGCATGATTCCCGCTAATGACATTATTAGCAGATCTGCATGCAGACCTGTAGTTAAGCGTTAATAATCGAATTGATAGATGGCGTAATAACAAACCAATGGCAAATGCAGAAATGATATGTCCTGATCCAGCATTGACAACAATCTCCTAATTCAATATTATAAAAACAAGCACACGAAGTTATATATTGACTTTACCAAGAAACCGTTCTCAATCGGCTCTCGGTATCTCTCCAGATCCGATTCTGAAGATAATCAGAGAAATCCATACAGAAATGATGTTGCTGACCCGTAGCTGTTAACGGTTTAACAACAAACACAACTTGGGCAATCTTTGGTGATGTGCTGATAATAACAGGTAGAATCAGATCTGAACATCGTCGTAGTCTGACAAATACATTGGTGACCGCTTCCAGGCCTTGATATTGAGCTAAGTCCCACGATCTAACCAATATCTCAATATTTAATCATAGATGGGAACAAACTGATCTATGACCTATAATGTCGGGCTGTAATACAATCACCAACAGCACAAATATTCCTATTAGCTGTCACATAGAAATCATCAACCTGAATTCCACCCATATCTGTATATTTAACACCTGTTCATGATAATAAGAAATATATTGCTGGAATTCCCTGTTTATTACCAGCCAGATCTAAACCTAAGTTTTGGATATTAGCACGATTATCTATTAGATCGATAACGTAATCAGCCTAAACAATATTCAATTCAAACAGCCATAACAAAATATATTACGTGCTTGAACTGAACTTGGTAAGCCAGCAGAATCTAAAAACAGAGCACGAATACGAGCACGTTCAGGGTGAAGTTCGGAATCTGAAATTCGAACAAACTGGATGAGATGAATATCAGATAATGTTGTGTGAGATGAAACTGACTCACCTTAGATACAAGTACAACTTGAATACCAGCTTGATATAATACAGAGAGAATATCGTTAAGATGATGAGGTTGTAGAGATGATATAAGATCTTGTTTACATAATAATATAACCTTACAACATATTCCTGACAATTGATAACAAATTTCTAATGCACGAGGTATAGATCCTAAAACTACAACACGATCTTCTTTTGTACAATGTTTAAGGCAATTATCTAATTGTGACATAATTGTAGAAGTCCTGCATGATCCAGTTGCAATAATAGCTTTACGAAATCGTAACTGAACATCATCACTAATTCGTACTGTATCTGTTGATGTAAAACGACCTGATCCTGGATACAGATCACAACCAACCTATACGATATTATTCATATAATGTAGATGATATTATCAGGAGGATGAACGACCTGAGACAGTCGATCAAGATTGATATCATCATGAAGTGCATCATGTTGAACATTATCGTGACTAGATTTAAGACGTTGAATAATATGACGATATTCAGGATGTGGCTCATATATTAATGCAACCTGAAGTCTAATAAACGTAATATAAGAGATGCATCTAATATGATTATCTATAAGAGGTAGTACTAACCCAACAGATACAGCTCGAAATGCTGCTGATAGACCTGCATATCCACCTCCAATAATAACCAGATCATATATCAAGGGATTTACACGACCTCTTAAATGAGTACTTTTACGTCCATCTGCATCATATCGATATTGTTTCTTATTGGAACGTTCAAAGCGTGTCTGATTGGGGTCTTGAGCCTGTTATATATCATAAGATGTATAATAATATCAACTAATCATTTGTATTGACCGAGATCTGACCACTATTTAATAGTAATGTGCCTATCTGATCAACTTCATGAGCATTAGCAGCTATATGGTTTTCTATAAGACAATGTCCAAGCTGATCAGCAGTAAATAATTGTTGATCCTGTACAGATTGCATTAGATATAGATAAGAGATATGACATATACACATACAAGATGGGTATGAAGAGCTTGTTGACCTGTCAGATATTGATTCCAATTCATTTAGTTGTTATTGGTGAATAGTCTTCATGAACATTGTATTAAGTAGGTACAAGTACTGACCCTATTTATTACTCCCATAAACAGATAAAATAGTACTTTGGAGGTCGTGTTTATATAGATCCGTATTAGGGTTACTTTGTCTGTATGTATAATAATATTACGCAGTCCGTGATATTCTGCGTCTAATGACCTCCATCTATTTCCTGATCAGACTGATTCTCTGATATCCATATTGTAATATCAATCATGCAGCATGATGATATGATATGGAGTGTTATATCCAAACAATTCTGTTCATTCAAGACCAAGACACGTACATCTGATTTCTGTCGTAGCGAGGATAATGTTACTGGATTATGTAATCGTGTATCATGTCCACTTGCTAATTCACGTTATGCAACTGTTAAAGAGACAGATGGACGTATTTGTCTATGGGTTAAGACTATAGAGAGAGCACATTCTCCTTTAAATCTATGGAATAAGATTCAATTACCTGCTAATTATAGTCAAGCTCTTACTATGATAGATACAGAGCTGGTACATTGGCCTGCACATATTATACATCGATGTAAACAGAGATTAACTAAGATACATCAATATCTTATTAGAATGAGAAAACTACAGACTAAAGTCAGGTATGTAATGAGTAATTTATTTCTATACATTTGTGATGTTAATATATGATACAGACCTAAGCTGGTAGCTATTCATAAAAAGATTGATAAACGTGAGGCAACACGTGAGATGAAAGCTCTAAAAGCAGCACGTATTACAGATAAGATTAAGAAAGAGCTATTAGAGAGATTACAACAAGGAACATATGGAGATATCTATAACTTTCCTGTACATCAATATCAACAGGTATAATGACATTGTATATATACGAGTACGAGGATCTCATATATTTCATTTATATAGGCATTGGATGAATTAGAACTATCAGATCAAGAATCTATGGACAATGAATTCGTAGAAGCATACGATGATGATGTATTTGATAATGATGATGATGATATTGAAGATTATGATGTAGAAATGCCATCATCTGATGGTGATGATCATGACCAACAGATTGTACCAAGTCGTCCACGTAAAGGTCCTCGTGGTCCTTACGTTGAAATCGAATACGAATCAGAGCCAGCTGTTGCTGATCAACAGCTGGATGTTCATAACTAAATTCATTATATGTGCTGTTATACATACAGATAGATAATCATACAATGATAGTAGAGATCTATTTACTATGCATTACGGTTTCATTATATCTTGATATGCTTTAGATGAGATATTCCTCCATTTCTATCATTAAATCAGATAACCCAATATGAATCTAGATAATGGATTTCAATATTTACCTGACGTAGATGTACAGCAGATCTATCTGCAAATTGAAACTGATTTAATATAGCTTGCCAGTCATTACCATGTAAAGCAACACCACGTTTTAGATTATCTATCTCTTGTTGGGACCAATATCTATATGATCTACAGGCATGACCACCGCCTGGGCCAGTACTGCCAGCACCAAGACCAGATCCAGGATCTGTCATGGATTTCTTCAAGAATGTATCAGGTAATCTATATGCGCAATATATTAATGATCTGTCAGTATAATACTAATGATTATACTGCTCTAGTAATAGATTACGTTGTGATCCTTCTGGTGTTAATCTCCATATAATATATACACATCCATTATATCTATATAATATACTATTCAGTGTTATATCTGTCTTACAGCAACTTATTACCTGAATCTAGCAAATGTACCTCTATCATAATCAGATAGATGCAGGAATATATTTCTATCTAATGTAGATATGAGAGTCCATCCTTTACCTAATATATCTTCGTTATTGAATCTATCTATAATTTGATATATATCAGGCCATTGTGTAATTGGATCTATACATGTCTCTAAACATGTTAATATTAGATCCAATACATGACCAGGCATATCATGATCTATAATACAGATCGACATTATCAACACAAATGCAATAATATTACTACGAGATTCTAATAGATTATAGACCACACATTTGTATATCTCCGATATAACATATAACAGATACCACTAATTCATTGTATTGATTGATTGAGAGAGATTTAGGCTTCAGTAGTCTCTTCAGGACGTTCAACAACCTTGCCAACATCTTTCGAGAGACCAGCATGAATTTCCATAAGCTTTCCCGTATCAACTTTAGGAGCATGTAATGTCTTTACCTTACGAATGAATACATTCTGTAAGGGATAGATACCTTGACAGGCTTTCTCAATCTCCTTTCCAATAGTTTCAGGAATTAATTTCCCAATAAGACCCATAGCATCAACAGATGATACTTCACGTTCCATGATTTCAACCATCTTCTTACGAATAGCTCGAACTTGAGATGATTGAGCATATGATGTCTTACGAACTTGATTAGGACGTTTACGAGTAAATGCAATACAGAATACACGTAATGAGAATCCATCAGTTGTCTTAACATCAACATGAGCTTCAATCAATGTTTGCCATTTACGACATAGAGATCGAATCTTATCAGATGTAAGATCCATACCATAGAAATTAGTCAGACAGTTACGTCCTTGAACATCTTCAACACGAAGACGGAACTTGCGGAATGAATCATCTTCTCCATCCTTCTTAAGATCACCAAGAGAGATCTCAAATACACGACCACGAAGATTATCACCAGCAAGTTTGTTACCAGCAGATCGCGTAACAACAGTCTTTCCAACTTGACGTACTTCAAATGCAACTGGGGCCTTCACGTCGTACCATTCCTTCTTAGCGAAAGGATCAGACACCTTCTTACCGGCCTTCTTCTTGCCTGCACGTTTACCCTTGCCGGCCGCCATTCCTTAGAATCAAACAGAATCTGATGGAGGTGAGAGGACCTCGTCAAGTCCGTCACGGACTCCGATCTCTCATGAAAATATTAGCGCTACATGAATATATATTGTCTGTTACAGTGTTAGAATTGTAGAAATTCATTCAATAGATGAAATATAACAATATTACTCATTAATAATGTATAACAATATGTATTTATATTACAATCATTATATACGGACCTGTATCAATCCATCTAATACCTTCTAGACCATCTGATAACGACGTAGATCATTAAATAGAGATTCAATAATAGCATCGTCATGGAATTCAGGTGGTACTCGCCCTTGGCCAGAGGGATCTAATCGTTTCTCAATACGGCGTTGTAATGTATTGAGACTTGGTATCAGACATTTAGCTTCTTCAACTGTCTGAATATTTAAATTATTAATAGCAGCAATCTCAAATGGATCAAGATCACAATATTTGTTAGGGACAGTATTACCCTAGTACAACATGATTAGAAGATGAACATTACCAATATTCATTTAATATACAAACAGGTTGTCAAATAGTAATTTTATGGGCATGTTGAAATGAATGTCAGGAAAGGGTAAAAAATGATTCAAACGTAGATGATAATATCAATGAGAAATATTTCTATATAATTGCATAACAATAAAACATAATCTGTAAACATGTTGGCGATTTCGAGTTATAGAGAAGCGTCTGGTACGTTGCAAGAAGCCTAATAATAAAGTTTTGAAGGATTGAAACTAGAATACGCCAACCATTAAAATAATAAGATAGAGAGTTTGAAATTGAAATGGATAGATATATGTGATAAATAAGAATATAAATGTAGATATTATAATATATATAATAACATGTATATACATGTACCTGTTCATCAACTGTTTTGAATAATTCTCTAGCAGAAGCAATAGCCTCTTTAGTCTTATAATTGGAGAATTTCTGTACATAGTTCAATGTTTGCTATATAATGATATATAAGAATATGCTGATATCAATATATATATATTATATATATACCTGTATCATTTGTGATGGTGCTGGACATTGATCTTGATCAGCCTGTTTCTCTCTCTCTTGTATACCATGTAATACTATAAAATATGCCTCCGAATTAAATACACATCGGACCTTGGATCTATCAAATTCAGGTCCAAGCTCTAATGTAGATGCATCCTCTCCAAGACGACTATCACGGAATGATGCCGCCGTCGTCACCATTTGATTAATGAATTAATATACACCGTGGTATTACATTCAGACAATATTCTTCAATTTAACTGATGATTGATCCACACATCAATATAGAAGATATTGTCATTATTAATATGATTGCATTCATTTATCTACTATATAATATATCTTTCTATTACCATTAGTTAGGTATCAGAACATGTAACAAGATCTAAAATATCACATATTATTTATCATGATCATACAGCAAGTCCAAGGCTGTTGTAATATTTAGTAGAAAATGTCGCTATACTTGTCAATCAATAAAGATTCCTCATACAGTACAAATATTATCACCTACTGTATTCTATATGAAGAAATCTTTCTTAGAATATTCATAATCTCAATGTTATATCAGGGATTATAACCAGAATGCAATATATCTTAATAATGCTTAAAACTGGTCATTATCTGATAATAGTTTTGCATATTTGATTAGATATTGTTATGCAAATGATGGATTGGATTGGATTCGACTACCGGTAGTTCGCTGATTTATAGTCAACAGGCGGCGCTCTTTCCAAAACGCATTGCTGGAAAATTTAGGCAAATTGCCTTCCAGAACCCCTACTACCGATTTCGGGGCGTTGCAATAATTCACCCGTTTAAATAATTGTTGATCGTAAACGGCCCTATCAGCAGGACCTAAGAGAGCCTTGATAAGGTAAGGTAGGCACCGGCCTAATCCAACAGGGACCCGTTATACAAATAAGAGATATTATATGTCAGTTGTCAGCAATATAATAACATGCAGTAATGCATTATTAATTATATGATGTGGTCAAGTGCAACAATTAGGTTATTGTAGAGATTTATTAGACCTGTTAGTTGCAATAAAACCTCACTTGTCAAGTATTACATTTCTATAGACTCTATGTGTAGTACATTTATTGATGATCTGATCACTAGTTAGTATGTCTATTGATGTAAACTCAGGTAATGGGTCATGAACCCGGTAATACTGATGCTAATAAAGTGTCATTGGACCATGTATCTACTCCTAAACCGTTACAGGTTCCAGAAGCAGAATCATGACAATTGGACTCAGTTTGAAGTGGCATTAACGATTGATATTGGGGGCAAGGCCTGTATGGGCCTGCTAGAAAGGAATCATGGTTGACGTTTGGTATGCCATGTTGTTCAATGATTAGAGCCAAGTTAATAGGAACAAATTATGACATGAATACTCGTGACATCGCATGGAAGGCGCTCAACGACTTACATTGAGCAAAGGACGCGCAGACTGTTCGGTTATTGACTCAACAACTTCGATGAGAGAAATTGATGGAGGGAGAAAATCTATTCGCTTCACCTCACCAAAATGTCAGAATTAGCTCGGAGACTCGGATATGCGGTTGGAACGAAAATCTCGGATGTCGATTTTTTATGACTACAGTTTGTTATTCGATTATGCAGGTGGAGAAGTACAAGAGCGATGTCGAAGTAATTCTCCAAAGTGGTGTGAAGGCTCCGAAGGATTTGATTAACAAATTATTAGGGGGTATCAAAGTTCTGCATTCGCCGGCTTTTAACTTCTGCTTAACGATTTAAAAGCGTTGAATTCTGCGAAGGGCTATCAAACTTGGCGCCCGTTTTTGATAGACACAAAAGGCAGAATCGATTTACAGCCATGACGCGAGAATCAATTAGGCGCCATGTATTGGACGACGCTGAGCGGTGTCTGGGGTCACTGATGATGCAGGATACCTTCTTTTGATACGAGCAGCCAGATTGTTACGATTTGCCTATAAACTGATGCAGTTTATTTCCCGTATTCGTCAAGTTGACAGAAAATCAGAAATAGGTCGCATTTCTATCGATTCTAAGGATGTATGTAATCTTCCTCCTTCTTACCGGATTGTTCAACTGCTTTCGCGGTGCTGTAGTAGCCACAGAAAGCACTGAGAGCAGGTTGTAGATCCTTCTTCCAGCGGTTTTACAGACCGCACCCAGATCTCTCTGTCTTGTCAACGAATTTCTGAAACTGATGGAATACCTTTTCCCAGTATTGTGTGGCAGATTGATCTGCTCCTGTCAGATGATCATGACTGATGGCACAATGGATCTGGTGAGGAACATGTCCATGCTTTGCCCTTTCCCATGCTGTTGCTAAATTCGGAGAATAAAGAATGCGGAAATTTATCAAAATTGTTTGGAAATTCGAAGAACTTTCTGTATAGATTTCTATTAGCTTTGAGAGCTATCAGGAGCAGAATAGCTCCGAACGGCGCAAAATCTAATTTTATATGTAGTATAGCTTTTGGCTCGGCGGTGGCGAAGCTACACTGGAAGCAAGGTAACTATTATGAACGAAGAACAGGAACGTGAATCTTATAAGTAAAGAGTTATTATTGCAACAAACTGCGCCCATTCAGTACAGACGCAGAATTTGTTGCGGCACTCACGCAAAAACTGTTCATCTATTTCTTGATAAATTGATGGGCGATTTACTTTGACCGCAATTTCTGAAATTGTCCGAGGCGTCTATTTACTTGAACCAGGGTCTAATTCTAGCACCAATAATCTTCTCAATATCGCGAGATGCAGTATCATACGCGAACTGATTCAAAATTTCCTCAGTAAGATTGAGAGAACTATCAGAATAAAACTGGATGCGATCCCCATGTTTCTTTTTTATCACTTTCATGAGTAAATTCTCAACAGAGAAAACATAGCCCTTATGAGTATCAACTACTCTAAATGGACCTTGCCATAATAATGATAATTTATTGATTTGCTTTCTTTCAGGAACTGCAACCAAGACATCATCACCGATTCCAAAGTTAGGAAAGAATCGATTGCGAGATGAGTTTTCTCTATGTCGCAACCTTTCCATTTCAGTGATATGATAAATATCTTTATGCATATTAGTTAGGCTTTCAATTAATTTATAGGTAGCCTGTGATATAACATCAGATTCCACCTCAATTGGACTAATAGTTCCAATTTCTGGATGAAAAAAGATCGAATCGAGTGGGTTGTCAGCTGATAAACCAGTCATGACTGTAATAGGTGCGCGACCCCCCAAGCGCTGTTGCGGCCTAGAGGCTACGGTATTTCTCGCAAAATAGTATGAATCTAAAACCTTAACTTATTTTTTATCACTGCAAGAAAAGCAAATAATTTTTTATCACTATTTTTGAGTTTTGCAACACTTGTACGCCAGTCAAAAATCGGCTCCTCAGCCAAAAGCAGCTGCACGAGATTGGCACAGGCCGTAAATACAATCGGATGGAAGTCGCGCCCGTGGCGAAAATACTTCACGCCAAGACAGCCAAATGTTTTCAGTCGACTGTTCACTGTTTCATGACGAGCTGCAATGACATGCAATTCCATGTTGATTGCGTTTTCTTCAGGGCTTGGATTTCGGAACGGTGTCATCATTCGAGAGCGGCCATCTCGGTAACCTAAATCCGCGCAAGCCATTTCATCATCAATCATACGACGGATAATATTATTTTGGGCCAGTTTTAAATCAGGCCAGAGACCGGCAGGAACAACACCTCCTGCAATGTCAACTATTTTTGAACAGCCCAAAGCTGCCGCAACTTCATAGCGCAGAGCTGCATGTTTCATTTTGTGAGAAAAGTCGTCCTTTGTCCAGGTACTTTGTTCGAATACGGCGAAATCAACTCCGTCAACATAGCATGATGGCTGAATGCAGTTCCAGCCGTCAAAACGATCCTCCCAAAAAATCTATCACTAAGTTAATCTACCTGTTTCACGGACGGTCTGACAAAAATAAATAATCTCAAAATTTGTATCATATCACACATCGCTGGGCACTTTCGTAGGCCAATAATACTTCATTTTATAGCGCTACTTTGAGATCTCGATGTTAAGATTGCAATGATGAATGCAGAATGAATATATTAGATGGATACAAGCCCTTATATATCACTGAGATCGGAGGTTAGCTCGGAACTCGGAGAGATTCCGATTAACGGAGTTTAGTCAGGTCCGATCGGAGGTTAGTCAATTATTGCGTATATATTGACACAATTTTCACCTACCAGCTCTAACTCTGAGATTGCGTGAACTACTGAAGTTACCCATTTCCGCCATGTTTTTTGTGTTACATCGAACACGCAGGTCGCTACGGTCTCTGTTGGGTAAACTTTGAGAAAAAACATTGCCCATAGAAGATGTTCTCTTTTAAAATGCCCAGGGTAACTAAGCTGTAGAAGTTCCCAGAGTGAGATCAGGATTTGAACGGAACCGTTTACGCCAGGAGAGCGTTTGCGTCTCCCTTCCCAAGAGCGATTCTGCTCTGGTCATAAACCCACGTGAATCAGCAGACATGGACGAATGCAGTTAGAAGGCTGATGATTGAGTCCATACGTAAACCCTCCCGCCCTCCGCACAATTTTTTGGCGCAAAATGCGCAAAGGAGTGCAAAAAGTCTATTTTTTTTATGTTTTTGTCATCCCGTCGTTTGCGTATGATGACAGCTGTGACTTTGTTTCATAGATTAGATTCACTGCTGACACATATCCAAGAATCTGAGCTATCCATTAAAATTTGAGCGAGCGGGAACCATTAATTGGCCCGCAAAGCGAACCGCACAGACGCAATCATTACGCAAAATAAACTCAAGTCGCGCAAAGCGTCGCAAAAATTCCCAAACAATTCGTAGCGCAAACGGCGCAAAATGCCAAAGGCTGCAATCATTTGTGAAGGCGGCGCAGTATTTTTGGCGGGCTTTTAAAATCTATATTTAGCTCTAGCAAACACATGGGTCTAACGTCAGGATGTAGCCCTCCGTCATCCCCCGGTGTTTGCGGATTCCTCTCTTCTGGCAGACGTTGTCCTGGAGGTCGCCATTCTTCCAATTGCTGACCAATCAAACGTATCAGAATCATGCCTCCCAAGAACGTTGGCTTAAAATCAGAACACTGGCTTGAATCCTCCCACACTCCAGCTTTGATCAAGGTCATAAAAGATTACGACTCTCGTGAGGACCTGAAACTAGCCGGACCTCTCAACACAGCAACCGTGAAATCCATGGAGCCTCTACTTGAGGTGTTCAACTCGAACGCGGTGAACGGCCGATTAAAAAAAATGATCAAAGAGCTCCAAAAGAAAGGTAGGGTTTTAGGGTTTTTGTGAAATTTCGCATAATCATACCGTCACTAGGGGATTTATCGCCAGACCCTACCGACGACACCGACGCTGATGATGTACCATCTCGCATCCTATGAACTGGAAAAAAGAGACCTGCTCCAACCAGTACACCATTACCTCCAACCACCCCACACAAAAAACTGTGTGCTCTGGATGTCAAGACCGCGATGACACCGGAAATATCCAAATCCATTGCTGCGCATAATAATGTGTGCTTCAATGAGCTTATCCGTTATCGAGCAGACTGTCGGGAGCGAATCTGCCTTATTGTGTGCCTGGTTACAGGTCGCGCAGTTACGGCCAAAGTCGCAGAGGACGGAAGTCATGTCTTGCTCACACTGCAACAGAGCACTGTCGACCCGGTCGGCTACGTGGACCCCGTCCATATAAATGATATCTTGAATGACCCGCAAAGTAAGGCGATTGTACATTACTTTCAAGGCCATGAGCCTCAGATTTTCCAAATTACCATCCCGTTACCGTCAGCGGTCGTCCCAGAGGTTCCGGATCTGCGATATATCAAATCAAAAAAACCGGTAATACCATCCGGCTAGTCATTGACATGGCAGTTCAGCCGCCCAAACAGGCTGCCGAATTTTCGGTAGTAATTGAATAACTTCATTTTTTTATAAAAAATATCATTTTAAGAAATCTGCGTAACTTACCGTAGCCTCCTACCGTAGACTCTCGCATAATTGATTCTCTCATACTTGATACTCTCGCATATGTAATATTTTTCTGTCTCCCGAGCTGGTTTCTATGAGCATAATTAATAATCTCGCATAATTCATAATTTATATGATTGGTCGAAAAATTAGTTATGAGAGAGTAAATAAACTTTTGGTATTTCTGCAAAAATACCTGTTTGCCGATGTTGTATTTGGAGAAAAATGATTCAATCGTTTGCTGTTTCAACGTGCATTGCTTGTTTAACATCTCTTATGTCATGCCCATTGAGCATGACAGTGCTCGCAGTCGTACTGGCCCTTCCTGAGGGGCTGCGCAGAGGGCTGCGCCCCTGCTGACGATTCCTA
>RBZT01000765.1:603-46625 GCA_003693705.1 Polymyxa betae
CGCCAACGATAGCGACCGGGATTTAGGGGGTTCTTCCGGAATCGATCACGCTCAGGAACTGGTTCCAGGAATAAGCCGCAATGCCCATATCAGTGCAATTCGTAGGAATCATGATGACTGCTGCAACCAGGGTTTACATCAACGCCGATCAAACAACAACGCTGATATATTCCATTGCCAACGCACGTTTTCTTTAAAGTTCCTGTTTAATCAGTATCTTTTCAAATCCATTTATTTATTATCCCGCCAGTCGCGTCTTACATGTACATTCATTAATTCGATTCGTTTCCTAGAATCAGGGACTGTATTATCCCACACCTACTTTCGCTTCATCAGTACTTAAAGGGGTGCGCGGCGTGGCAGAAATCCCCTATGAGTGCAGCCAATAAAAGGCTGGGCGATTCATCTCATTACAAAGGATTTATGCTTTAGCTGGGACATACAATCCAGCATTAAATATCACATATTTATCCGAAAAACTACGATTCCGGATCTATACTTGATCCATCCCGTGTTACTATACAGCTGTGCTCCAACAACTTCTGTACCAACGGGATTCCTGGGACGCCTACAGCGCAGTAAAAGTCAATATCGTAGAGAAATAAGCTTCTGAATGCACTTCAAACAGAACATAAACATTAGCAACGCGGCAATAAACATAAGTTGAATTTTGAAGAAGCTATTCAAAACCGGACCTTGGAGAATGGTCCATGGATCAACAGCATACAGTTCTTCCTCTACCGAAACAATCGATGTCGGCGGTACTGATACCGATGCAGCCGACTGCATCACGAATAGGTTGGTAGGCGACATCGCCTGCAAACCGGATTCATTAAAAGTCGAAGCGTATTCTTTAACATTACGAACAGATGGAGTCGTAACAGGGGCGATCGGGGCCTGTACGGCCGGTGCCGCGCAGGTTGGGCGATAATCGACGATCGCACCCGAAAACGTAGGCAGTGTGCGCTGCACCTTACGTCGAATCCTAAATAACCGGGTGAGTTCTTGGTAGAGAAGTGAAAATAGCGACTCCTACCCGAATGGAATTGGTACGGCGCATTCCCGGTCCAAATTGATGATGAAGTCGTCGTCTTTGCGTTGGGCAGCGCTGCCGTCAGCGGGGGCGTTCTCCCCGAATCGCAGGTCGTCGATCAGACGTTCGAATACGCCCAGGGCAGCGTCAAAAACAGCCTCGTTGGCTTGTAAGAAGATATCCGATACGAGTAAAGTGAGTAGTGCTCGGACCAGATCGTGAAAGTGGCACTCAGCGGGACGTTGCAGAGCCACACCGGTCATGTATTGAAGACAGCGGATCCTCCTCATGATATGCTCTAGCACGAGCGGCTGCAGATGTGGACTATCCGAGTACAGAGCCAGGTTCTGTACGATCTCCATCAACTGCTCCGAAAGGCTCGAGACGAAACCGACACAGTCTCCGGCAGGTAGCGAAACAGACAGCGCATGGACGGCAGATTCCGACGAGATGCGCCAAGCACCGCCCTGGTCGCTGTTGTTTTGGCCCTTTGACACAAGCTTGACAGAGGCCACAACATCCATGTTACTGATCGAATGCAAGAAAGCCTTGTTCTCAGAAATAAGCGATGCCTGTACAGCGTTAAGGATGTGTTTCCCGATCAGTGAAGGGAGCAATTTGATGAGCTCGACGGCGATATCGGCAGATATCACATCGTCTTCAGTGTTTGGCCTCACAATCAGATACTGAGCCAGCTGTTGTTCGGCATTGGACGACGGGCGCCTCCGATTCTGGGCCAGAACTGCCAACTGGACGTCCATCCATTGAATATGGACAGTCCATGGCGACAGTGACGACAGCAGCGACGGGATCGATTCTTCATCGCAGTCACCAGCAGCGTAGACGGGCATCGATCCGTCGCAATCTGAGCACAGGCACCGCAAAAGCCACCGCGCAGATGGCAGATTGACGATCTGGCCGTACACTTCGTGCAACGATGTGAGGCAAAATCGGACGAAAAGCGGCGATGACAGGATGCTGTTCAGCGACATCCTAGCAAGGTCCGAAAGCTCGGGAATCTCGGAATGCAGGCCCAGCTCGGTCAGTAACATAACAACGGGGAATACCGTCGCAACTGACTCGCTCATCAGACCGCATTGCATCAGGTAATGTGCATCGGGATCAAGGCCGGCCAGCGTCGCGCCCAATAATGTTGACGCTAGCAGACAAGCCACAGCAGCGCCTGGAGTGCTGCATTTAGACGACAGCGCGTTACGTAGAGGGCGCACGATGATGCGCTCTGTTAGGATGTCGAGTCGCAGCAATCCGGTATTGATTAGATGCACCGACACCGCCATGAAAATTGCCCGCTGCGATGGCTCCGACAGTAGATCCGTGACCTTGGACACGTATCGAGTTAAAAGGATATCGTGGCAGGGGACGCGGTTATCGCCTAACCGATCGCTAGCCAGACTGACGCGGTACAGCAGATGTAGGGCCCGCGGGACGAACCAATCCTGACGTTCGACCTGAACCAAAGTTTGGTCCAAGATGAAACTGACGATGGCTCCGATCGATTGATTGTCTACAGCAATTCGGGACAGCACCGCATCCACCTGGTCGTATCGCGTATCGACGCCGATCGACTTGATTAGGGTTAACAATTCACGTTGAAGCTGATCAGCGCCAACTGCGGCAGCAGGCGTTACGGAATTGTGATAGCGCCCGGAGAAGAATTTTTGCACGACGTTTTCCGACAGCCACCGCGTTAAAGGTGGCGGTAGGCGTGCGTTGGCAATCCAGATCTCTGCTTGTCGCACCGCCTGCAGATCGCGACGCATCAGCGTCGCGCAAGCGTTCCGTAGAGCGACCTCCAGTGAGAGGCACTGAAATAACGGGTACGAAGCTCGAACTGCGTCGATGATAGCGTGCTGCAGAGTCGGACACTCGTCCAGGGCCGAGATAAGGAATGAACACAGCATCGAATATTGACTCGTAACATGCAGAGCCGTGACCAGGGCGCGAAATGTGTCGCCCAAGGCCAGTACAGCCAGCATCCTGGATTCAGTGGCGGCGGCCCGTCCCATACGAAGGAATGCGGAGACACATACGTTCAGAATGGGGAGTAAATGGTACAATGGCGTGATGGACATAATGGATCGTAAATCTGTCCGGGCTGGGTCCTCGGCATTGACGAATTTCTTCCAGGACGCATTCAGGTCGTCGCCGAACTCGGCATGTTCAGGATTGGTGGCGACCCGGTGCGATTCCGCATCAGTTTCCGCAAGAGCTGATAAAAATCGGCCCATCGAGCGCCGATCAAGATGCAGACAGACAGTGGCCAACAGCCGTTTTCGTAGCAGGTCGTCGTAGGAGGAACGTGCGCCGTATAAGTATAGGGAGCGTTGCGCAACGATATAGCGTGGCGACTGGTCCGGCAACGGGACCCATTCCAACACATAGCGACGGAACAGATATCGAGGCGAATCTGGAACGACCGCGTTCCCAATCAGTCCATGCGCTACCATCATACGCAGCACCTTGGCTGCATCGTAAAGGCCAGACCTGGAAAGTTCAGCGAGCACAATGACGGCCTGGTCGGCTTCTTGGGCGCAAGACGGCTCAAATCGACACACGAACGCCACGATCAGTTCAATCACAGAATCGCTCATATGGCGGAACTGAGCTAGAAGAAAGGAGGCGACCAGAGCTCGGAACTTGTGGTATATGCGATGACGGCTGATGCTCCATTGCAGAAGGGCGTCGACGGCAGTCTGGCCATGCGCTTGCAAGACTGCGCTCACGCGACCCACGATTGCACACGCGGCAATGCACTCGCGAACGCAATCGAGATCGAGTAGGAATCTTGGTAAGTTGAAATGCGAGTTGGTTACGGGGGTCCGCGATAAGGCGGCGGACGGCGTTGGTGTGGCACCACGCCAGTGGCGTGACAATGGGATGGCATCGTTTAGGTAGAAGATGATGGCCTCGGAAACATTACAGATATTCGTCTTGGATTCGTGATGTATTGCTCGGCCAACCTGAACGCCTACTATTAAAAATAATGTCCATTTAGCATTGCTTCTTCACGAATGAAAAGTACAGGTTGATATGTGAAAAAGGCGGGAAACTCATATGTAACCGAACCTGTGTCTTCTTGACTAGGGCCGTACATGCGGTAAAGAGCCGATACGAGTGCATACGCGACATTTGCACGTCCTCTGATGTTGCCATCAGCGTCAAGAGATCGATCGTGAGGCTCAAGAGCGCTGCCTACCGATAAAACGACAAACGAGCGGCAGGTAAAACGCAGCCTGTAGCAGCGTGGCGTCTTGAATGGCACACTCGTCAAGCTGACCGATGATCCAGTACAGAGTCTTGACTCGGGAGATCAGTCCGGCTCGATACTGCCATGTTACCAATGAGAGTAGATAGGCCCTGATTACGAGACACTGGTTCAGCCCGTCTACAAACCCGACTACGAGCCAGCACTCACCTACGAGAGGCACTATCCGGGGATTGCAGATCAGCCTGTGCGGATACTGTTCAAGGGGGGCACGTGAAAATAGGCGGCCCTCGAAGTTACCTGGATACTGCGGCTGACATACTGGTGCAGCTGCTCGGACCAGTCGTCTTTGCATTTGAGTTTGCGGTCGTTCACTGGGCGCCGCACACCTCCCCTGGCCTTGTTCCTGTCTGAATACAAATTTAAGTAAACAACCTGTACAAAGAAACTTAGCGTCTGTACGACAGTTTAAAGCCCTACGCAATCCACGAAGGGCCCAGCTTTGAAAGAATGCAGTACGTACTTTGATTAGCCAGGTGGCGCGTTGCGGTGCGACCCGGCGGGCGACCATCATATCGAGAAGAACGTCGGCTTTAAAACCGAACGGGACGTTCTGGGCCAGATCGCCGAGCGGTGTCTGGAGGTCGGCCAATCGGGCTATGAAGGCAGCGCGTTCCTCTGCCGAGACCTGAACCAGGCTGGGGATGGGGTTATCGGCGTATTTTTTCTTGCGGGACCGCGATCGCAGGTCGTTGATCTTGCGACGCAGGTCGAATCGCTTGGCGCGGAACTGCTGCAGGGGCAGGCGTTCGTGTTCAAACGTCAGCGATGAAATCAGCGGACGGAACCCTGAACAATACAAGCGGGTTATTGATGATTACAAAGATAAACCAGTAGGCAAATCAATTGGTGGGATGGAAATCAACAGTGTCCATCAATCAACAGAATTCAGTTATATATCAAATAATTACTCCGACAGGGATGTATTCCACAAATTATCAATACGAAAAGTTAATCGACGTAATAAAAATGCAATGCTCAAAGAAAAGAACTAGGTCGAAACCCTACTTGCGAAACAGCCGGAAACGGCAAATAAATAGTCGTTCCTGAGATAAACTTTCTAAAATCGGAAAATTACTCCCAGCATTAGGACAAATAGCTATATCAGAGTGTAGATCACGACCTCGTTCCTCTGATGTAGCATCCCACAACGGAAATTCAACAGCGACGAAATGTTGTAAGGGCCGAAATCGGAAACAATCAAATGCAATGCGAAACCACAACCCTGACCATGAGTGAACGTATCTTTTTCTTGACGCTCCTCTGGCTGATCGCAATCGACTTTATAGACATCGGCGTAGATCTGTGCCCCATCGCCCAGCTTAAACAGCTCATGTTCCTCGAGCCTATACCGCTTCGAGCTCTTCTGCTTGACGGTCCAGGCCGAGGCAGTCGAGTGGTGTTTGCCCGCCCTTGATCGAGGTCCGTCTGCCATCGCCGCCAACATGGTCGACGACATCGGCCACGAAAGACCTCCCTAGCAAGAGAACGCGACCCGGCTCTCGGAGCCCGTGGCCCTCCCGAGCGTCTCCCAAAACCAACGAATCTAGTGGATTAAAGCGACGTCGATCTCTGGCCACGATCGTAATCGCTGCTAGAAGGAGGTTTGCATTGTGAGAGAGGGCAAAGTCGAGACATGAGATTGGATTGTGATAATGATACGTAAAGGTGTGATACGAAAAGGTGTGGGACCATAGCGATAGGGTTCAGGGGCACCCACGACAGAGACATTAGGGTTTTTGCTTCTGTGAAAGTTTATACGATGCAGAGAGGTTTATGAGAGGTATAGCTATTAATAAATAGTGGTTGTTGAACATTATTAGAAGGGTGTTTCGCCGGTCCTGTCATTGTTCTTCGGCGTCGGCCGATTCGTCGTCTTCGTCGTCGAGCTCGCCGTTTAGATTTAGCTCCGGGTCTTCATTTAGCAGGGAATACCTTGGCGGCAGCTTTCCTGCTCGATCTGTGAGCAACTGATGCGACGACCGGCTTTTAGGACATACCGATATCTTCTAGGACGTGCCTGACCTGAATTCTGGGCAGAGAGATATTGAAGAAAAACTCGCTTCTTAACAGGTTTTCTATAACTGAGAGCGGAAAAATAAATGATGGCAATAATTTCCGACAGAAGTGAAAGAATCAAAATATAAAGACATCCAAAAGCGAGAAATGGCAGATATATAAAACGGTAAAAAGGCGATTGCTGAATGAAAAGTAAGCGACGAACCTGAATCGATATTAGAAAGGACGTAGTCACCGCTGTCGACGCGGGTTACGATCTTGCGATAATCGTTAAGCAGGGGCTCCAGATAGGTATAGACATCCAATGCCGATGCTGTTAATCGCAAATATACTAGAGTCACATCCATTAGAATACTCGAGCACAATGGTCAGAAAGACAGGAGTCCCAAAGACAACTAAAATGATAACGAATATAAAAAAAGAGAGAGAAGCCAAGCATCTTCGCGTTAGAAAATAATCCTCACCTGCACCCAGAATCCGCATGTACTTGAATTCTTCGGCATCGATCAGAGCGAGAACGATATCAAGTTCTGGGGCGATTTGCAGCATTTTCAGAAGCAATGCCAGAAATGGGGTCGGCTGGCGGGTACCACCATAACAGCCACCAATATACTTTAGTTCGACAGCACGATCGACAAGCGATTCAGCTGATAAACGACTTAGTGGGCAAAGCAAGCAATTTAATATCGCAAATCGAAACCCGGTTGGTAATTTATGTGGTTGAGAGTTGAAGCCAACGAAAGAAAATGTGAAATGGCAAATATCAAAAGAAATTACCGTTTAAAGCGAAACATTGTTCCTTCCAATAGGCCAGCTCATAGATCTTTATACGAACAATCTTCTCGATAAGAAACTACACACACCGGGCATTATGAACTGAATTCTGGTGTTAAACGGACACCGACCTGAGGATGGCGGCCATGCAAAGTCACCGCAGAGCTGTCATGATCTCGCGAACGAGTGGCGACTGTAGTGACGGTTGCCATTCTGAACTCCACAATGATGATTTTAACTTCACGAGATCCAAAAATGAGGAAAAGATTCGGAATTGCGCAAATTTGCAATGTTTCAAAAAAATTGTAGTATTATTACTCCTGTAGCAGTGTACATAGTCAGTAGTGTTAGAAGAATTGGCATGCAGCAGAAAAAATATGATAAACTTAAAAAACCGTAATAAAACAGGCAAGTCTATCTTACCAAGATTGACTGCCAGACAAACAAGAAACATCGAAATTCTCCGATAATGATTGTACAGCAATGAGAAATCCAATGCTAACAACGCATAAAAATGAGAGAGCCCAGAGAGCAAAAGGAAAGATGATTCCCTAACCGGGAACCATCATACCGGTATAAAAGGGCTATGCACCAAAGCGTCGCCCTCGGGTAGTATTGGTCCAAGATAAAACTGTAAATCGAAGGGTGAGCTTTGCCACCAAAGTACAAATTTCAAAGCACAATACGAAAACACTAAAATCTGAGAACATCAAACACTATTGGCATGGTTCAATAAATTTAGAACCGATGACGATGTCTATAGAGATACGAGATAGGAGCTTCATTCCAGCACGATTAACGATGTTTGTGGGTCCGAATGAACTGAGTTATCAAATCGCTTCGATGAAGGTTCCAAGATGGATTCAGTAAATCAGATATTATCATAGAGTAGTCTAAGGTATAATTATACATGGCATTTGGCTTGGATTCGACTAGTTTGTTGATGTTGGTCAACAGGCCGAGCAATTTCCAAACCGCAAGACCTGGACTAGTCAAATTGCCTTCATAGTTTCAGGCGCTCCTAGATTCTGATTTCGAGCGGTCTGTCGGTCCATCATTTCACCTCATACACGACATGTCAAAGCTACACTGCGTCCTTGATCTGCTGAAATTGATAGGAAGCCCTACAGGCATTAAATAGCGAGTCGGCAAGGCTTGTCAGTAAAAAACTACCACCGCATGCCCTGATAAATAAAATAATAGCTTCAGTTAAATTTAATCATATGCCTTTGGATGGCCCGCATCCATATATCGCATCAAAACTGAGCACGATTCTCAAGAGATTCTTACGGCATTAACTTGAAGCAGTTCAAATATTATGAGTGTCGAACAAAGCTGAATGTCCGGAATCGTTTCCTCAAAACCCTGCGAAGAGCGGATCACCTCGAATTCAAAAAGCGTGCACTGCATGGAATGTGCCCTGTCTGGTCAGATGAGAAAATCTGCAGACAAGTTGATCTGACAAGATTTTCATGAAAAAAAAACATCGTTCGCGGCACCAACATCAATCGATCAGGAATAAATTCAACTGTCTCTAAATATTGCTCCTGAGTGATGTCAGACACTCAACATCATTTCGTGAATGTAAAAAAATAAAGTAGCCTTCTAATGCGGTGAGTGAAAAGGGCATCTACAAAAGTGATAAAACCCACAGATTTGAAAGCAATCATCATGGATTCTGATAAAAGAAACTAGTCATTGTGAAACTCTTTATATGCAGCAGAGAAATTGTACAGTTGAACTGCTCACATCATACATAAATAGATACCTAGTCATCCTCAAAAGAAACATCACTGCCTTCTAGATCGTCAAACTCTTCAACTACAAACCATTCAGACAATGAAACTCAGCAAGCAATAATGCAATGGAACTTACCGGGTCGTCCAGACATATCCAGAATCGGCTCTTCTTCGGCAGAGTCGCGAAAGACTTCGTCCAGGTCCGGGAGAGTCTCTGGTTCGATTTCGTTCGGCAGTGTCGCCAGCCTCTGAGCGGCAGCTTGCCCTCCAAGGCGGTCGTGTGTAAGGCGTTTCACCATCCCGGCCATGGGCTCCAAAACGAACGACCCATCGGCGGCTTCATCAAACACCAGAACACAATCGATGTCTTTACCGGTTTCGAACTTGCCGGTGAATGAAATCGGCGCCAGATTGCAGGACTGATTTTGCCAATCGACGAAGACCTTATCGGTCGACGAACGCGACATGAGACCCGGTTTGCTTGTATCGACGCTCTGCGGTTTAAAATCATCTACAATTGGTCATTTTCTCTGGAAAACAAAGATAAAAAAGGACCGACGAATTTACAAATTCAGAGGACAACAGCAAAAATTAATCAAACTACGATGACGGTGGAGACAAAAATTGATAAAAGCTAAATATGTCGCTGAAGGATATTGTAAAGGGGATCTGCAGATAGCTTACATCGAAGGACGAAGGCGCCGGGTTTGTTTAAGGAGCCAATTCGGACAGGATAAGTCCTGTTTGGATCGATGGAGGTCGGCTGAGCGGCATCCATCAGGGACGACCACAGATGGAGAATGACGCCAGCAGCCAGCTGTGGACGACACCTCTGACTAAAATCGCGATCGCATTGTGGTGATAAAGCCTGGCGAGACTGCGCAAGAAATTTCTCGTCAACGCATCTCTCTTCGGATTGTGAGCAGCTGAGCAGCCTGAGCTTACGTCGCCAAATGGAAAAGTCTTGCGCAGTTTTGTCAGTTTCCCACTGGATTGTATGCTCCCGAACGCAGCATTTATCTTTCTCAGTCGGATACACACGGTTAAAAAGTGCGACCGTCTCGCATCTTTGTAACAAAGAAACTTTCACTGCTACAATGATTGCACTTTCAGTAAAGTACATTAAACAAGTATTAGCTGTGCCTTCATTTCGTCTTTCCATCCCATAATGAACGTATCGTTCGTGATAAAAGCTGTGTTTTTGGCAGCCTTGGTCAGCCTGGTCGCCGGCTCCAGCGCCAATATGCCGACCTGCCAGCGAATCCACGACCAGGCCCGATTCACTGGTCTCTCTTCCTGCCAATACGTTCAGCAATATTGTAGCTCTCAGACCTATTTCATCGACTATTATTCCATATATTATTGCTCGAGCCCGACCGTCGCCTTCCCAATCATCATGGTAGTCTCTATCACCTTATTATTGCTATTATCCAGCACTGCCGACAAATTTCTGGTATCCGTCTCAACTAACGACAAGCTTATCTGACGATGGTAGATGCCTACTGTAAAACATATCTGCTCGTCGCTAAATCTTCCAGCAAGTGTTGCTGGCGTCACCCTTCTAGCCTTCGGAAACAGCGCTCCCGATGTAATGGCAGAGTTTTTTAGCACTTGTCGTTTGAAGAATGTCGTTCAGTGCTAACATCATTTAGATATTCACCTCGTTAGCTGGCATGAAATCTGCCGACGTTCCTCTCGTGCTATCTTCGCTAGTTGGTGCTGGCGTCTGCATCACCACGCTTTGTCTCGGTAGATTGTCTTATTCTGTGTTCACTGTAGTAATATTGCCCAGGATTGGTGCTTTGCATCGGTCGTCCAACAGTCGAGAATCCGATCTGGTTCATTCGGGACCTGGTCTCCTATCTGATGGCAACCGTAGGTCGCATCCTATGAAGGTTTCTAGGCTGAACATTCCAGGCTGTGATCATCTCGGTCTGTCTGACTCGGCAGATCGCTCTCTGGCATGGTCTCGCTTTCATATTGCTCTACATCTTCTATGCTGGATCTGTCATATTCAGCTTCGTATACGATGACATCCCCAACAAAGTCAGCGATTCGTAATCTGACATCTCAATACTGAAATTCTCCTTAGGTGCTTTCTGCGGATTCGGGCGACGATGACGCTTCCACGTCGTTGCTGCACCCTTCTCCAAAAGTAAGCCATCCGGTTTTTGCTTTACGTTTTCTGAGAAATTTGAGATACCATCTTCTCAGATGCAGAATTCCAATTGTAGAAACTTTCGTTTGTATGATTTTGGCCCCGAATTCAAGCCCATGTTTGAATCGGATCTGGATCCATCGCTTCCATCACGACAAGATTCCATCAGATCGAAAGTCATGAGACTTCGAGAGATGGTCGAGCTGCCCTTTACCATTCTAAGGTGCCACTAACTTACCAGAGACACCTCGTGTCCTGATTCGTTTAGAAAGGTGACTATCCCCAAGCTGAATGGCGATTTCACGCATGAAGAACGCCAGCAATTGGTGTTGGCTCCATTTGCGATCTCGACTTTATTTTCGATCGCCTTCTTGGACTGCTCGATTCGATCCATGCCGAATTACGTCATGATTGGCGGTCTAATGGCATCGGTTGCTGCATACTGTAATCTGTCCGAATCAGAACGTCCCAAACCTGCACTCTTGTTGGCCTTTATCGGCTTCATGTCGTCCATTGCTTGGCTTTCTATTTTCGCCTCTGAAATGGTCTGTATAGTCTCTTCGTTTTTCTGTAATGTTTTTCGAATTCAGTTTGTTTAAGACAACTGGTTTATGATTTTGCCGAATACTCGAACACCCAACTGTCCCTATCAATTATTACTTCACGCTCTAGAATCCAACAAAAGTGCAGGTAGCCATTGTGCAGGCCGTTGGCGTATTTTGCAATGTCAGCTCGGCCGTGTTGGGCCTAACCGTACTGGCCATTGCGAGTTCGTTCGGCGACTTGATGACGAATATAACCGTTGCCCATCATGGCGGTGCTACATCTGCTATTTCTGCCTGCTTTGGAGCCCCGATTATGAACGTAACTGCACATAATGTTTTCGAACTCGCCACGTTTAGGTGTTTTGCAGTTGCTCAGAGCCAATCTGGATACTTTCGTCTTTTTAGTTCTATGATTTGTTGAAAGTATTGATACGGTTTGGCATTTCGAGCCAAGAAAAGTTGCTTATTTCAAATATCAGGATTTGCTGGGTCTAGGCATTGCCTTGAGCTTGGCGTGCTTTCAATCATATCCGGCTCCTATTCGGTTTTCTATCGACCCACATGTCACCATAGGCTGGTCATTCCTAATAGGATCTCTGATAGTTAACCTGCTAGGATTCGTCCTGTTCCGTTTCCAGCCAGGTCGTTCGTTTGGCCTCGTGCTTCTCGCTATTTATGCATCCTTTATTGCTACCTCTGTATTCATAATATAGAACAGCCGCACTGAAAACGAAATATCTTCATTATAACGAACTTCTGTGAGATCGCAGTACTTTTCACTTTGATGACATCATCAAAATGTGGCAAAATTTACAGCAAACTGGGTCCGATTGCACTATTAATGATCGGCGAACTCGTGGCTTTCTAAAGCGAGCAACGCTGCCAGCTTCCTGGCTTCGAAAATTGAATTAGCCGATGCTTGTTGTATGCATCGCCCATCGACAAACAGGCCGATTTCAAACTCGTTCAAACCAAATCCGACCTTGGTCTCTTTCAGAATCCTATATTCAGGAAGGCCTAATTAGCAGTTTAGCGGATGAAAAGGGCTGCAATCGGCGATCGTACTGCGATATTTGCGTTGACACAATTGCTGAAGACGAGATATGGGATCCAGCGACGATTCTTCCGACTGATGTCGCCAAAGTTCCGGCATGATGCGTTCGGCGAAGAAGGGCGTCGTCAAGCCCTGATTCAGATAGACAGCACCGATGAATGCCTCCATGGCGGTGGCACGAATGCTTGGCAAACCCCTTGCCGGCATTTTCTTCGGGTGCACAAGATGCTCGTTTAGTGATAAGGTTGGCGATGTAAACGCTCGCGAAAGCGCATCGTTATTGATCATAGCGTATCGGCGGCAATGCATGCTATCTACAAATGGAATGAGCATGCTCAGTATTTCAAAGGTGGAAGGCAAACGTTTCAGAAACGCGAAGTAAATCGATATAAAAGTTATTCGTTACTGGGTGCCATATTGCCGGTTGTTTGAATCAGATACGAGGCTGATAGGAAGGCGATCAGAGAGTCGCCCACGAACGCCAGACCCTTCCACGACAACATCAACGTGGCGTAGGAGCTCCATCCGGTAACGACCGCCTATACAGGTCTGTCACCTCACCAGTCGACAAAACGTTACACATGAGAAACGTAAAAATCCAGTGACGATGGAAGTCTCGGACCGGACAAACGTTACACATGAGAAACGTAAAAATCCAGTGACGATGCAAGTTCTCGCACCGGATGAATAAGCGCATGGGCGATGAACTCCGGATTGCATTTGTCCAGCCCCATGCTGTTAAGGTACGCCTGGAGACGATGAAGGTAACCTCTTGGAAGCGCAGATTCGATAAGCGGACGGGGCAGCTTGACCGAGCTCGGGTCCATGTCTGGGTGTATGAAACAGCCAGCGCTGATTGGTACCGGTTCTGCTGGCGGGGTCGGGCTGGTGGGTTGTTGGCTCGGAATTGGAGAGGCGGCCGACGCCCTTAACGACGTCCATCGTCGTGTTAGAGACGATCGTAGCGCCATTACAGCTGGTTTCAGCTGCGCAGTGATCGTTGCCGTAGTCAACAGGCTGGAAAACGAAACCAATCCGAGTGTGATTCTGTAGGCTCGTCAAAGTTTAATCGAACGTTTCTTAAACTCGACTTGAATTCATTCAAGTTCGTTAAAACAGGAAGTGATGCGGACAGGACACGATGAAGCAAGATGTGAATAGAAGAAGTAACGTCACTCATCTATATGTCCTGGTCGCGATTCGATGCGGTTGCAGATGGAGCTCGATTAATTGAATCAAAACCCGTGATGGTATAGAACAGATTGGATCCTACGATTACCATCTCGTATTCATTCACTATTATGATTACTTGATACGAATCGTGATCGATTACATGTGAAAGCCATTTCTGATCTACACCTAGTTGCTGATTTCTCACATTGGATCTGTGTTGCTGGATTTGATGCTGGTCCAGAACCTCGTGCATCACCTGATCGTCGCCAAAGAAATATCCCTCACGACTCTGTCTAATTTGTATCCGAACGTGCTCGTTTGTTCGTCAGCAATATTGAAGCAGTTTCCCAAGACGTGCTGCTTGATGAGTTTAAAATCAGGACCTAATAGCTCTGAACAGATTGATAAATACTAGTCTGCATTGATTAGTGGCGGCCGGTAGATCAATCCAACAAGAAGAACTTTCTAGGAGTGTATTTTAAGGGATAGGGAAGATGGATATGGTGGAACACTCATTATCGAATGAACGATTTCTGAATAAATGAATACGATAATCAGAATGGAATAGAAACACGTCTTAAACAAAAATCAACGTGGTGACGGAAGAACATTTCAGTTTTCATAGCTGGCGCTCGATAAAGCAACGCTCTTTCAATCCAGCGAAAACCAGTCGAGCATGCCAGTCACGTTGCGAATTCGGGAATACATCCTCAATGTACTGCAATCAAACGTGAGAGAGATTCCAGAAACATAGAATGAATAGTACCTGAGCACAAGTATCACCATACTCAAGATGGTCCTTAATCTCAGTCCACGTCATGGAAGAGCTACAGCTCGGGCACACAAACAAGTTGTTCATATCGCGGTCACGCAGGACACTCTTACCAAGACGTTCGGCGATAGGAATCTTCCAATGCCTGAATCCAGGTCAGAACGGAGATAGAGTGAAACTGAATACGGAACACAGCGAGAGAACAGCACAGTTTCGTTTAGGAAATATTGGCATACCCGCTGTGCTCACGTTCGGAATGCTGTTTCTCGACAATTTTCTGGTAGCACATGGCATCCGATTTGATATGATCCAGACAGCCATCCCATTCAGGGAATTCTCGGCCGCAATCGGCAAAGCAGCGGTAACGATCACCATACGGATCGACGGCGCTCTTCTCCTGCAACAAACAAATTTAGCAGAGAGCAATTAAAAAGCGACGCAAAGAACCTGCTTCTTTTGGAATTCTTTCTCGATATCTCCGACCATCTCCCAGACAAAGCGTCGGCAAACGGAGCTGGTTTGCATGTGCGTCAACACTTTCTTCCAGCTATTGCGCATATTGCAGCGAATACAGACATATTTAACTCGGGCGCCTCCATCTTGGTAGCTGCGTTCACCGCCACCCTTCTTCTTGCACATTTCTCGAAGTCTGCAAACAAGTCATTTACCGCAACCTCAAAATTGGGAATCATTACAGACCGAGTCAAAACAGCAATATCAGTAATGTTGAGGTTATTGGATTCCTCAAATGTTCGCAGAACGACACCATCGGTATGGAAAGCAGTAGGTTCATGAACAACATCAGGCACTGCGGTCTAGACGGGATGTGAAAACCAAAACGAGAGTAAGCTGAATCAGACCTCAGCTTCGGCAGCAGCTGAAAGCTCATCAACAATCTCCAACTGGTTGGCCGGGGTAACAGAGGAGAACAATTCATCAATATCGATTAGCAATTGCATATCAGGCAGCTCCAGAGTTGTCGAGGAGTATTTCAGCCGTTGGAAAATCTCATTCGCAAGTGCCAGACGCTAAACTCACATATTAAAACATGCAGCAAGCACCATGAAAAAGGAAAAAATAAATGAAACAGAACTGTTGGCGAAAAAGAGCAAAGGCGAACAAACTAGAGGGAACTGACAGATTGGTCAATCTTGCGGCCCAGCCAATGGGCACATTCAATACCAACACAATGAAGAGCCAAGCAAAGCCATTCTTGACCTACGGAACGAAGAATGCCTCAGATACAAAGACCCATCCACATAAGGAGCATCAACAGACCTTGAGGCAAAATCGTGACGCCTTCAACACGAGCCATATCACGTCCAGCAGAGAAAAACAGAATATTGGAAGCAATAGCGAAGACCGGATGCTGGTTCAGGTTCAAGAACCCGACACCTACGGAATAGGACGGCTCAATACTACAGAAAAGCGCTGCAAACAGGACCAAACCATCCAGTAGAGAATTTCGCGGCATTACAACTTTGGCATGGGATCCGGTGACAGATAGATCAGGAACAAGAGCCCAGGACGTTCGACATGTGCGCACCTAAGCCAACAGACTCAGAGGGATTCAGTAAAAGTAGTGGGGCCAGTACCGGAATCTCAACTGTTTTCGTGCGGTCCGTACTAGAGGTAACTTTCAGAAGAGGAGCACCACGATATCCATTGCAAATGCTGGTCAGGACCTTCATACCAAGCCCAGTACAGTCCTGACATTACTTGGCAATCGGAATATGATGGCAATTCAGAGCTGGACGAACCTGGACGAGTTGTGTGGTGGGAGCTGGAACATCAGCGAAGACGATGTATTCGGAAACGGCCGAATGTTTCTCGATCCATTCGGATGATGCACCCAGTAGGGCGTGCTTCCAGCCATCACTAAGATCACAACGGCTTGTAATAACCTGCATTCAGGTCAAACCTGGCTAAATCGAGACAAACAGGGAACAGACCTCGGCGGTTGTCTTTCCCAAAAAAATGACGATACAAGGTTGGCGGACAGAGAAACGGACGTGCTTCCTGAAGTCCTTGTACTATTGAGAGCCATTAAAATGAATCATACGCAGCAGAATATGGACAGGTCGAACCAATTTGCTGCTTGGAATTGTGACGGTGCCGACAGTGACTTTCTCTCCAGTTTTCGGGTTTCGTTTGAGTGTAGCCGCGCCAGACAGCTGTTGGAAGATGTCATCACCACCCGTTATATTGAGCGTTTTCAAAATAACGATGCAAAGTTCAAATGCCAACGAAACCCGTGGTTGGCAATCAAACGAAAACATAACCTGCCTGTTTATCGAACGAGTTGGACAGGGCAGACCAATGTCGCGGAAGGCAGAACAAGGTGAATGATTTCACATCGGAATCTTCGAGCACGGCGACCTAAGCAAGGAATGAAATCCAGAGATCCAGCAGTTCAAGAATGGCAACGGACCAAATCGATTCTGAGATCGCGGAAGATGCGATCTAAGCTCCAGCAAGCAATAGGTTGCTGGACAGAGATCTTCTCTGCCAGAAAAACTCGAGTCTCAACTTGCTCCAGACGCGGTTTCAATTTGGCATTATTCTTGAACACATTGCGAATATCGGTGTCAGTAACAGCGCCACTGCGTTCGATCAGAACGGAATTGGGCGCCGACATCGGCCCTTTGCATCGCTCGGCACGCAGCACCTAAGATCGAAATAAAGATCCATGATGGAAGTTTAGCGAAACTCTACTTGATCGCTATAGGTCCAGGTGAGCAAAAGCCGAACGAACAATCTGCCTTTGGGATCTAGCTTCTGGCTGGTATCCAGATAGAGCTGCTCCTCGGGAATATTCAACTCTTTCGCGACACGACCCCGGAGATGCTCGACCATGGCATGAAGCTGACGAATACGTATAGATGACAGACTACAAGAATGATTAGATTATGATTCGAACAAAGAAGGCTCAAATTAGTTGAAGATTATGTGAAAATCGGCAGCTACAAGGATTGCAGACCTGTTTTCAAAAGCAAAACCAACTTGAGAAGGAGCTTTCACCCAATCCCGGTATAGCTCCAAGATTGTCATCGACTCCGAAAGCATTCCGTCGTCATACTTGAACATCGATTTCATCACGGAGGTGACAATGTCGTTATACCTGCGACCAATAGTTACAAATCGCGCTGGAAGTATCAACAGCAGACAAACTCAGTGGGCGCATGAATAAGCGGCACCGCCAGACGATATGGACTGTGTTGCAAAGCAAGCGACATAACAATAACGATGGCTTCCGCCATCATTCCCAATACGAACGAATCCGCAAGGAGACGACCACTGCGAACATCAATACCCAAACAGGACACGAAACGGCCCGCTTTTGTTAAAGAACCTGGGCAAATCCTTAGATCAAATATCAGCAACGTTAGCAAATGAAACCTTCATCGGATGGATGTTCGATCATGCGAAGGCGATACAGAGAGCTAAATGCAGCATGAATAGCGTCGAAAGAAGGCGGCTCAATAAGCGTCTCCAATAAAGGCATTACTGGAGCATCCATGATACTTCGCAATCGCAGCACTACAGAGAGATAGAGCATTGAGCCAAAAATGGAAAAAGGAAAAACAAATCCTTACCAAGCTGATCCAATGGCTGTCGCTTTACTTCAGGCACCTAAAAGAAACATATGACGATCCCATATTATGGCATAGAATCACTGACCTCATAATCAGCAAAGCGCTCGTACATTGTCTCTGAATACAGACGGTAACAGACACCGGGACGTTTTCGACCAGTACGTCCAGCACGCTGGCAAACACTGAATCTTGTAAATTGCAAGGAAGTGATCGAATACCTGGACGGCACCAGATTTGGGGATCCAAGTGTTCACCAGCTGGGTCTGGTCGGAATTTCCAACTCGTTCGATCTGTTTGTGCGTTCCAAAGCAGATGACTACATCAATCGCTAAATAAATCCTCAAACGTCAAACGCCTAAGCCCAACCTGTATCGACGTCCGGAAGCGTGACTGAAGATTCTGCTGCATTTGTGGCGATGATAACCTTCAGTTCATGATCCCTGATTTTAATAAGATCATTGAAGAAAGATCTCATGACCTCAAACATATATCGCTCGTTAACCAATGACTGTGTAAATAAAGAAAAAAGGAAACTGCACATACTCAACTTCCTTCCAAGCATTTTCTTGAGCAGAAAAAGGCAATTCCGAATGGATAGGAACAACCTACATTTGGAACATTCAGCATTGAGACAGACCAAAACAGTAACAGATGGATGCCTTAAAAAAGATCTGTCCGGAAGTAGGAGCCTGTCGGGAAGCATTCAGTGCCTCAATCTGCTCAGTGAGGTCACAGATATCGCTCATGCCGCTGACAAAGATCAACACGGCAGCTTCAGAGCGACGCATTTGGGATGATCCTGAAATGGAAAGCGATAATGTGAGAAACATGAAACAATAATAATTGAGAAAAACTGGGTAGGAAAAAATACACCCACCCAGTTTTTGAAGAATTAATAAAGCAAGGTCGTATTGCAGCTTCGCAACTGTAGCCGGTACGACCATATTCATATTCTGAATACTTCTGGAGCAGGCATCCATGAGCTGCGATACTTTAGCACTAATCGGTCTGCAGAAATAATCAGTAATGAAACATGGATAAGTCCGAAGACGATCTACGATGGCAGGTTGACTTTGGTGAATTCATCCAGATAGTTGATCTCGATAGGAAAACGGCGTGAACCGACGAAAAGGGTATTTTCCTAAGCAAATTTCAGCGCCGGTTTAACTGAAGGTTGTACCGACTGTGGGGACGCTGAAGTAATCGGCATACAGACGACTTTGAATCGTAGCGCTCATGACAATAAGATGAAGATGCCGAAATTGAACCAAAAGGTGCTTTGCTAACATGCAAAGCATATCACTATTTCAAAATAAATACAAAACTTTTTTCAGGAAAACCCAGAGCAAATGCCAAATCATGATAAATTGCCTCAACTGGAGCTATTGGGAAGAGAATCCAAAACACATGCCTGTCAACAGAACGTTCGTGGACTTCATCAATAATAAGATGTGTGTGAAATTTGAATGATTTCGTGTTGTGAGCCATGTATTGGACCAGATAGCCGGATGTCACAAAGTAGATTCGTGTATCGTCTGTTTCAATGCGTTCTCCATGACCTGACACATTATCAATAGCAGAACAAAGATTACAAACACGACATTGTACCCATTCGAAGTCCATAGAGGTGACCGAAAGGCCCTTGTTGCATATGCTGATACAATGCACTAGCAGCCATTCGCCTTCGAAACCCGATTCAGTTGAGAGCAGCAAACCAGATAAGCACAAAAGGCAGAAGTAAAGATGGGACGATAAAATTTGGGCAAATCGACCTCGGTTGGGAAACAAACATTCGACATTCGCGTCCAGCCATCTGCTCAGATTCCCAGATCATCTCGGGGATACGAGTACTTTTACCACAGCCGGTCTCTCCCTTCAGGTATATAAGCGAGCGGCAGCGCTATCCTCCATCTTTTCCTACCTGAACGATCGTGACACGATGATTGCGAATATGGTCGAGGATGCGCTGACGATGCTTATCGACCGGCAGCATGTCACCCGACATTGTTTCCGGAGCCGTCATGGCGAAGGCAGCTGGAGATTACAACAGGGATATTACCAGCGCGAGAGACCCTGCGCCTTCTAGCTTAATGATGACAGACGATGATAATGTTGATAAACAGTGGACAATAGTGCAAATTTAACGAGCAAATGACAATGTTACGACTACACACTGACATCCTGAAATTCGCGCATTTTTAAGCGCGACCTTCATGTGATTCAGGTCGGATGCGACCATCGTATTAAGTTCCATCCCCGACTCGCAGCAGCGCTTTCTGGCAAAATGATGCTTTTGAAATTATAAGCACATTGCAGACCAGATGATAGGAATTCTGCTTGAACAATGCATAAAGCGAAGATCTGGAGATAATAACATTATTGTATTAGATTACAGCAGCTCGAGCCGTCGAGCTCTTGCTAGAGACTGCTGCAGAGTCTTGCCCTGAATATGAGAAAGTGCTAGATTCCTTAACGCGATGGGCTCCATTTTACTAAGGGCACCAAAAGTCATCAAGAGGCAACATGAAAAGAACCAACATCACTGCAAATTCTCCAAAAGCAAATTCGAAACCAGATTGAATTTTGTTCGAAACAGAAATGAGACTATGGGCACACGCTAACCTTAAGAAGTTACCCGGTATGGTATCGTCCTCAACAGGCCTTAGAGCTTCACGCAGGTGTCGATCTTGACGCCATGTCCAATCATCGTCATCATCATCCCGAAACCTCGGCTCGCTTTCGCCACTCTGACATTCACTCAGCAATGAATGTTATTCCCAAATATGATGACAACGAGTTCTTCGGCAACCTTCCTGGACGACCCTTCACCAGTATATTGCGTCTGCAGATCCTCAGCATTAGGCTTGAATTCTGAATCGTCAGATGCGGATTCGTTATCGGCCATTTCCGCCCCCGGTAATGATTCGGATATCGATGGAGATTTGACAGAGTCGCATCTGATTAAACAGTTAATTTAGCAAGTCACCATAAGCTAGGTACTCAAACTTGAGAATGTGAACATCCTGAGAAGTGCCACAAACACTGGGCGACATCTCTGGCACATCAACAAACAGATCTCGTCTCGGAGCATTCGCGGGGTCGGATCTAAACCATTTCAGATAATAGCATAAAGGATTAAGCTTTCAACCGTGAGTCGCCATCAGAGGCAAGGCTATGAGCCCTCGATAGAATTTCTGAGACGTTGTTGCTAACGGGACGAATATCTGGCAGAGATAGATCGGCATGCTCAGACCTACAAAACGGCCATTTTAGCATTCAGAGTAGAAAATCAATGCACCAATAGACCTCTGCGTTTCAGTTGCATCCACTTTTGAATTGAGAGGTACTGGCCCATGGATGGATAAGACGCCCCGGGAGGCAACGTCTATGCCCTCAGCTCTGCGCTCAGCGAGCGATTGGTTGCCATCAACTAGATCTATCGCCTTGAGGCCAGATTCTACTCCATGAAGTGCGACGCGTTTTGCAAATTGCTTCGCGGATTCGTCAGGGATGTCAGCGCTACAGAACACATTGAGTCAAAGTAAAAGCGAGAGAGCAAAAATTAAGAAACCTCTTCGGCCGTTCTGGTAGATCGCAAGCATTAAAAAATTTCGAATCGCTTCTAGGGGTTGCAGTTTCAAAATCACTCTGTCCATTCTCTGAAACGCTTGCAGCTGGCACAGCTGGATCTTTCGGAATGCCAGAAGGAGAGGGTATTGCACGGATGTGTTCGGTCCTGGCATGACGATCAGATCATGTCTGAAGCGGCACTCCTCAAATGCATGAAAACGAAAAATTAGAAATAAGCAGAGAATCATTACGAATGAGACGGCACAGGAGCTGATCCTTTGACTGAAACCGAATCGTTCTCCGTTCCTTCAGGCGATGCTGCTGCTGATTCATCCTCGTCTTCATCGACCATAGCCCAGCTACGAATGGCAGTTAGAGAGTGAAATATAACGCTCACAAAAACACGATAGTGCCAAACTAAGGGATATCTCGTAAATGAATAGAAGAGTGACCTGCTCAAAGTGATGGCGCCTGGTTCACGTTCTAAAAGGCAGCGCCGAGGCGCGATTGAGAAGTCCCAGGGCGAATCGTCAGGTTCGCGCATGTACTGGTCCTGGTCATACTGGCTTTCCACAGAATCGCCCGATTTAGGCGACTGCTTGGAAAGTGCACCACCATCTGAACGTGGGATTTGCTCTCTTTCAGATTTTGAAGACGGTAAAACCGATTCGGCATGTTCTTGTCTGAGACGCCTGAGAGACAGCTGATTAATGCTTGAATCCAGAAACTCTGAATGAAACCTAAGAGATAAAACGAATATAAAAAACAACAATGACCCAGCTCTCCATTGAACAAGCATTGAAAACAGTTACAAACTCTTGAGAGGCGATAGGCTGTGGTTTAGGCTCAGTGGAAGTGGCACTTTGCGAAATCCCAGTTGAAGAAACGGATATAAGAAGGGGAGTGATGGTCTGGGCAGTCTGGCTTGAAGGTAACTGAAGGCCAACATTTATAAGGGCTGGCCTTCCGACTGGCCTGTAATAAATTGTAATCAGAGCTATATAGGAAAAGGCTTTGATTCTACAGATGTAGTGACGTTTTGGATTTGGAAAATAACAAAAACGTTGTTTGAAAAAACCGAATGAGAGAACTATGATTGTGATTGAGCATCCATCAGAACGCGTGAGAATGGTGAATGGCAAACACAGGAAACGAGAACTGAACAACAGCAAGAGGACATACTTGTTTTCGTTTGATTCAACAGCCTGTTTGTTACCGGAATTGAGAGCACTATCAGCATCGCGGTTTTGATCCCTATAATGTCAGCATTTAGTCAGATTCATATACAGCGACAGTAATTGGAATAAGCAGATAGCGTTGCTGTGACAGAACAAAAAAACGAAAGAAGCGAAAAACAACATGATAAAGAGGAAGCATACAGGCGAGTTTTCACAGAAGAGGTTACAGATTCTTGTTTACCAACAAAAGCTGAATCAGCATCGGCGCCATAAGGATGATTGCTATCAGCATCGTCCTCATAACCGGGTTCAAATCTATGATGATCGGTCAACTGCATTTGAAAAAATCATTGTTACACAATATACGAGTCCATTTCCATCGGGCATCCCTCGGATTCAGTGCTCTCGTCATCAAGATTGTCATCGTCGTAAGAGCCGTTTCTGCGAACCTTCTTTAAGAGAAAAATCGAGTATGAAATTAAGACTGTTACTTGCTGGCGATAGGCGGTATCTCCCGAGGCCTTGCTGAATTCTCAGGAACGGCTTTGCTGCAAGAAAAGAAAAAAGAACGTTTCATTAGCTCGAAAAGCTTATGCTTTCAAACGAAAGACTTTTGCAAACTTCAAACTAAGAGCCCTTTAACAATTGAAAACTGAGCTTACTGGCCAGAAGCAATTGATGGCTGTGGAATAGAGCTTCTCTCTTCAGGCGGAAGAGCGCCTTTGCCCTCAGGTTCCATTACTTCATCTTCATCACTACATAGGTCGATCTCAATCACGTCATCATCGCTATCCGTTAGGATTTGGACACCCGGAACTAAATCATCCCTGATTGACAGTTTAGATCTCTTTTAACGGAAGAGAGCTGGGACGCTGCTGCAAAACAACCTCATCACTTGTGTGGATTCGGTATCGTCGTCACTGTTCAGAACGATTGGTTCGTTTTTAGAGCCTGAAGTATTGCAATTTTATAAGCATCGATTCCACAATATTGCTCAATTAATTCAGAATAAAAACCCATCGTTTCGGAAGAAAAACAAAAATGCAAAAGTCGCTCTAATTTTGATTGGTCGACCTGTGTTTTGGTTGACGGGAAGAACCACAGCATCGTCATCTACGTGACAAATAAATACATGCAGATACGGCCCCGATGAAAGCCAACCTTCGCTGCTGGATTCGAAGGACAAATTGACAGCTGTTGTTGACGTCCAATGCCCCATCAAGCCAGCAATGGCTCACCAGGCTGGATTTCTGTCACGAAATATTTTTTCGGAGATTTTTCACAAACCATCGTCAGCACAGCAAATGTTGAGATTTGCTGATACAGAGAGAAGCCCAGCGATTCCTTCTCTATCCAGTCTGAATGTAATAAACATTGTATTTAAATTCGATTAACAAGCCAGCTTCTTAATGACAGGTCTTGAAATTCGTAATAACCAGATTGAAGCCTTGAAAACATTCAGGCAGCCTCGAGAAGGAGGATTAAAACGATCTTGGGCAGATATGGGCCTTGGATAGCATTTGTTGCGACAAGGCTCTTCCATGACAACAAACGAGACCGAATAAGTCCTGGATGGGAATTCGACTGCCCAGCGCCCATTGCAGAACAGCCTGAGATTCGTCGAGGCGATTTGTTAACAGAAGCATGGAATCGACATCCAGATTGATTAAATCCGCGATCTGGATTTGCAGGAGATTTAGGTCGATCCCATAACGAAGATCGGAGTCCTTTTCAAGAGAAATCGACTGGCTGTATCGGAATGAGATAATACCGTATTCTTCCCAGAGCCTGTTAAGAGCGGTTAGCATCAATTCACCAGCAGCCCCTTATTAAAAGAAGATAGAGAGGCACTTCAAACAATTTGATAAACAAGAGCTGCGACCGACTTTTGGGACTGCTTAGAGGAATACAACTGAATTTCATCTGGAACCAGATCTGATATATCAAAAGGTCTGGTTGGTGAGCAGGCCGTCTTCAGCTCTGGACACAATCAATGTGAAAGTTTGATACAAAAAAACAGTGAGACCTGTAAAAGATCGCGATAGTGCCTCCTTGTCGAATCCACGCCCGATTAACACGAGAGACATCTCGGGTGCCCTTTCCCATCGCAGAGCCTCCGTTATATGCACACGGCGACGTCCGCTCAGTTGCAATTCGCGATACGTCGATTGCTCGTGTGACAGCCATACAAATCCTAAACGAAAGATCAACTTCCAGAGCTGGAGATTATACAAAGTGATCACACCTTTCATTCGACTAACGCTCTTTGGCAATGCAAACGCTATCCAATCCTGGAAGCACGACAGCTGGAGTGGAATATCGGATACCAGCACGAGGGAATCGAAATCATCAGCGAGGATACCGGAGGGCTGTAGCTGAGCCTGGCGCTCCCTGGCCAGACGAAGACTACCACCAACCGCTGACATCGAAAAAGTTGGAGATTGAAACGACATGTTATCATGAGACACGACCTGCCCTGCATACAACATTCAGCGAGAACGAAACGACCTCAGATTTTCGTAAATCAAATGTTCATAAAGCTCGAAGTTCAGAGGCAAAAGTAATTTTCTGAAGGGCGACATAATCGTTAGAAAACCATAACTGACCAACTACAGGGTCTAAATCAATATCCAGCACAGCACGCAATGGAACGCGACCGAAAGTCGAAGTCAGGATACGAACATCAGGGACGACCTCTTGCACACGTCGAGTAATGGCATCAATTCTAAAGCAATGTTGACAGAGAATGGTGCGAACAGGCCAGGCCGAGACGTACTGGTCCGTGCTGACCAAATCGATCTTGTTGATGATGACGACATCAGCTGAGCGAAGCTGATTCCAGGCTACTTTCGAGCTGGCGACCATTTCGGAACTCGCACCGACATCGGCATCGATCACGGTGACAACTATACAGAGATTGCTTCAGCGATGTATCGATCTCTCGTTAAGAATGAGAAGACGGTACCGCAATCCAGGCGGCATCGAGTGGTCTTCCCGAATTTCCGATCGAGTTTGGCAATAATTTGAGTCGGATCTGTGACCCCGCTGGAAAATGTAAATAATACATTCAGAGAAAGTTAGATTGGAGACCTTGTTTCGATGACAATAGCATCTGGAAAATCGCCGGATTCTTCTGGATTCAGCGTGCGCCAAATGGCGTCCTCGAACTCGGTCCCGATAGATGCGATACAGCACATACCTGCAAAAGCAAAATCAGAGAGCGATAGAAATTGATAAAAAATTCAGCAGCTTAAAACCAGGTCGGAAAACAATAAAAAAGTCATATAAATCAACAAAATCGTACATCCATTGGAAAGTTCGATGACATCGTTGGGGCGAGTACGTCGCACAAGCGAGGCATCGATATTGAGTGCAGCGAAATCGTTAACAATGGCGGTGATGATGAGATTGCTTTTATTCGTCAGAATATGTTTCAGCAATGTTGTCTATAAGAGTCAAATCAGCGCTCCGAGAAACTAGAACGAATAGAGCACTTTTCCACCACCAAGCTCGCCCTGCAATCAAAGTAAGAAACTACCAACGTGCTCCCAAATTAAGCTTTGCAACAAAGAAACGTGTGAATCAAATGTAGAAATTCTAAGCAAATGAAATTTATCAGCCAAGAAGCTATCTAATTACAGAAATTAAGGTGGCAGGGCAGATGCGACGTTCATTGATGCTGGCAAAGACGACCCGATCTTCGAACCTGCCTTTATCACTCTGCGATGCGTACTAACAATGACAGATGGCTCTATCACTGACCTATTGAATAGATTCACAGTCGATGCTTGAAAATCCATATCGGCTTTGGAAAACACCGTATTCTGCCTCAAATTCGTGTCTCGCTCAGAATTGATTGGGCGATTTCCAAGAAAAGAAGCATTTGTTGATTCAGCATTACTTGTGGGAATACTCAGCTGTATGCAATGATGATGGCTGTATGTGCAGCAAATGGCCTAAGGAATGCCGAAATAACAGTCTTGATAAAAACGTCAAGAAATTCCAACAGGTTTCAAGAACAATCTCGCCAAATAATGAGACAATCTGTCTGCAGAATTTATTGATCACATCAGGTGGCTCTCTGAGGCACAACATCTATTGGTCCTGCATGTCATCTGGATTGATTTGCTTGCTAAGGTCCAACTTCGAGCCCGTAATTCGCTCATACATCTCAATGACATCAATGGCATCTTGCTGGAAGTGCGACGTAGGGTCAAGCGACTTTGTAATAAAGACCTGTAGAGGATATGATGCAAACGATAAACGAAAGACCTCGATTCAAACCTTATCATTGATGCCGTCACCAGCCGGAGCGTACATATCTGTTTCAAAGTAGAAGTCGGCAAGAATCGGGCCGAGCAACTTCACCCCGAATTCAAGCTCTTTGCGAGAATTGCTGGTTTCGCAAACAGAGGTAACCATGGCGACGAATTTCCCTAAAGCATGGCTAAGAATAAAGAACGTTATTGAGGTTATAAAAAATTAAATGAAAGGTTGAAATTCTGCCGTATCAATTCCTTGAAAAAAATACTGAGAGGGAGCATTTCAAAATTATACCTTGAGCAGCAACACAATGGCCAGCAGACACAACAGAAATGTAGATGTCATGCTTTCGTCCAGTATGCTTAAAAGGAATAATAATCTGACACGAATCGGCATCCGGGGCGGTACCATCAACAGGATGGTCCAGAATAAACAGCCATCGTGCAATTTTGCCAGTCTTCACCACCTAACGATAGTAAGACCATTATCTCAAGTGACATCAGCGTTTACTGGCACCTTTCCGGTATCAGCAAAATAAGATGGATCAGCAATGCAGATTTTTGCTCGAGCTTCTTCGCCATTGGACTTGATGCCACGGAACTGACCGTTATCGTCATAGAGAACTTCATGGACAGGGCGGTTGAGCATGAAAACACCACCATGAATAGCAGCAAGGCGTGAAAATCCCTCAGGAAGACCGCCCAGACCATAGACAGGGTAAATGAATGGGCTGTTGCCAACTTCGGCCTGGCTGGTCATCAAACTCGTGGCATAGAGTTGGCACTTCTCGATAGTGTCTGATAGAAAACAAAATCAGCAATTGAAAAAGATATTGCCTGAAAGGAGCATACCGAGAGCTGGTTCCTTTAAGTAATCGTCGGTAGTGTGAAGAGCGATAGCGTGACCAACGAAAGCTTGAGTGTTGTCATCCAAGCCCCAGTAAGTGTACAGTTCGGATGTTAAAATCTCGGCTGCGTTCTTTCCCTGATAAGTACTCGGGTCATTCTGGTCATAGCTCGAGACAAACTAGCAAGCTGTTAGAAGATTGATTTGGAAGCAACAAAGTCGAATTACGGAAAGGAATTTCTTAAATCTGTGCTTTTGGAACATGCCCATCAGACTGGAAGCAGCTGCCTCCTGGACACGGGCGGGCACCTTATGAATGGTCCCGTCTTTGTAAACATACGATCCAAAAATGGTTTTGAACTGCAGATACCGGGTAACCTTTGAAAGCGAGCATGAGAATAAACTTTAAATCTCTGAGCGAAAATTCACTTCACCTTCGTGCAGAATAACATTTTCACTAAGTTTCCGCAACGCATAATGAACTTGGGGCAGAGATCAACACAGTAATAGCGAGATTGCCCTTCCGTAAAAATCAGCAATGGCAATCATAGCAACCGAAGCAGAGTACCAAGCTTCTGCTCGTCTGGTGTGCTATCCGGTTTGAATTTCTTATAAAGCTGGTTCAGATTCAAAGAAGCTCCTTCACCGCCGTAGTAGTCATTGCGGTCGAGATGGAGAACCTTCTTGCCGTTGACTGAGAGCAGACCTGAGAGTATGCACTCCTTCAGGCCGGTGCCCATGATGATGACATCATAATCCTCATCCATTGCTAGACGATAGTACTATAGAGAATGAGAGAGCAGTCCTCCTCGGAGAGTTGAAAGGCCTCAGCCTTTCAGCCCTCTCGACACATAGGCACGTAAACATAGGCGCAAGAAAATTTTGCCGTCGCAGATATTCATGCGCGTTGGGAAAAATAATCAAATGTCGCGACAGAATCAACAGGATGGTTGTCGAGAGGTACTGTAGTTGAGATTTATGACTCTAAGGATTCCTCCAATAGAGACGCGTACAAATGGACTGCAAATGGAGAACCGGTTGGCGATTCTTAGCTTAGCCGGGAGGGGTTACGAATCGATATTTACCTATTCGACTGATTAATTGGATAAACACGCCTGCCAACGCAGTATGGATGATGTTTATCTTTATGGAACAGAGAGAATATCAAAGAACCCGGATCAATGATTATCATTGTGCAATAGAATTATCTATTTTAATTGTCAGAAAATCCCTTGATTGATATAAACGGTGTCATTTGAAGATTACGTCTCATCTCCACTTGGTGGATCTTATAGGCACATTTGTAATTGGCGAGCAATTCCCTGACAGATAGGCATTATCGCTCATTGACTTCATCATCTTCGCCTTCTTTCTGGTTAGATCAGCAGCATCTTCGCCTCCCTGTTAGTTTGTTCTAGTTCATATATGAAGTTCGGTAGCCAATTCAGAAATTTCTTGTTTGAAAGCAGAAAATACGAAAAATACTTTCTTCTTTGATTTGAGCTGTCGAAAGATTATGTCGCCGTCATGCCCGCCTTCCTTCATTCCGAGAGAAGACCAAATTGACTTAAGCATTGTCCCATTTTACAGTGATCTCTCACTATGAGCGATAGTCCGATTGCTGACAAATGTCAATGTTACAAGCGCCTCAATGCGAAAATGAAGAATTCCCCCGATTATATTTTCATCTGAGGCGATATTCGAACTGAAATTACGTTCGCGATCGAGGAAGTAGGCGATCTAAGAACGAGTGGGGAGTATGTGGACAACTTGATGGTCGACATGACAAGAAACCCTATGTTACACAGTCCCGAACAACAAAAATAATGCAGTAGGTGATATGTAGAATAAATGATGTTATCTCTTTGTATTAAGCGGTCATAATGGGTGGGATGGGAGCGCCCAACATTCTAATACACCAACAACAAGCCCAGGACAACTCGCCAATAATCCAGACCGAGCTCATGCCCTGCATCGTCTGATTCCGAATGATACCGTCACTCCCGCCGAACGTCTTTTTGTGTCTCTGGGAGTGTCGTTCCCCGGCCACGTCTTATCGCAGAACGCTGTCTGGAGGGTGGGCGCAGCCCATGGGGTGACCCCCGGACCCCGTGAGCCCGGCACGTCTCCTCCTATCAGCACTGGAAGATTCACCGCGTCCGTCGGCTTTCCTGTTGTTGCGTGGTCGTCAGCAGTCATGAGGAGAACACCAACTCAATTGTGAAACTAATAGCGGAGAATCCGCTTCGTCACGACTCATTCTCATCATTCTTCGTCAATGTCTCGCTCGTGGTTCCCATCCTTGCTGCCTTTGCTGGCGGTCTGCACGATCGCAGCCGGTCCAAATGCGCTCTTTTCAGGGCCCCCGACAGTCCTTCAAACCCGCCTTTCTGTCCTGCAGTCCCAATTCGTACCAGAGGTCTCGCTTGCAGTCACGCGGTTGAAGCAATCTCGCCTGCCATGTTCCATATCGAACGCAGCCTCAATAGAGGTCCCGCAATCCGCAGTCGAACTCCATCCAGGTAAAGTCATCACGGATGCGAAACGTCCCTCGGGGAAATCTGTACTACCCCACCAACCAGGCTCCACCGTAGGAACCGAATCTGATCGCTGTAAAGTGTTTCTGACCCACGCTGATCCTCAGGATGATGTCGAACGGCAACAGATCGCGGAATTCGTTCGCCAGCACAACGGACAACGTCCCATTCAGCGCATTCTGATCGCCAATAATGGTATCGCTGCCAAGAAATTCATCATGTCCGTCCGTCGCTGGGCCTACGCCGCCTTTGGCCATTCGTCCATGATCCAGTTTATCGTGATGGTGACCCCCGACGACCTGGCCGCTCAAGCAGAATACATCCGACTCGCCGACAGTCATGGTAAGTAACGTAAGCCATTAGGGTTTTCTCGAATGAAGCGTTTGCAGTCAATGTCCCCGGCGGGTCAAATCAGAACAACTACGCGAATTTGGACATTATCACGTCGGTCGCGAAGACGTACAATGTGGATGCTGTTTGGGCTGGATGGGTATTGGCTCGAGAGTTTCTGGCTGTCGTTTTGATCAACCTTCATGTTAGGGCCATGCCAGCGAGAACCCATTGCTGGCGGACGCATTGACGGCCATGAATATCGCCTGGATCGGGCCGCCATCGAGTGCGATGCGCGCCCTCGGTGACAAAGTTGCCTCGACCTTGATCGCTCAGAGCGCTGGTGTTCACTGCGTTCCATGGAGCGGGACTGGACTCGACCCGAAATTCACCTCCGGAGAGGAGATCGACCCTGTGGTCTACCGTCAAGCTTGTATTGAGACCGACGAGGAAGCTGTGAAGCATGCTGAACGAATTGGATTCCCTATCATGATCAAGGCCAGCGCTGGAGGTACTCACAAACAGCTATTAATCATGCCAACCAGCATTATCATTATATAGGTGGCGGTAAAGGAATTCGTAAATGTCAAAGCATAAGCGATGTTGCTGCTGCATTCCGCCAAGTCCAAGCTGAGGTCAGAGTCTTGTAATGATGAATTGGTACTTGTTGCTTATATGAGCAGGTTCCCAATTCGCCCATTTTCTTGATGCGTCTCGTCAATAATGTTCGTCACCTTGAAGTGCAGCTGCTAGCGGATTCTCATGGTAACACGCCGAAGCCGTTTGAAACTCCATCTGAATCGATTCGCAGGGAATACGATTGCGCTTCACGGCCGGGATTGCTCGATCCAGCGACGTCATCAAAAGATTATCGGTAAAATGCTTGACTCGTTTGTTTTCTTACTCAACTGATCGGCTCTGTAGAGGAAGGGCCTGTAATTGCAGCTCCGCCTAATATCTGGTCAGAAATGGAGAAATGTGCCATTCGCTTGGCCAAAGCCGTCGGCTATGTTGGTGCAGGTACAACGCAGTAACTGCTTCTCAGTCATTTTCTAACTGAACAACAGGGACGTTGGAATATCTATATGATGAAGTCAACCAAGAATACGCTTTCCTTGAGCTGAACCCGCGTCTTCAGGTAACGCTTTAATTGTGAATTTTAGTTAAAAATGATTGATGTTTTTTTTTTCAGGTGGAACACCCTGTTACCGAGCTCATATCCGGAGTCAATCTGCCTGCAGCCCAGCTGCAAATTGCTATGGGCATTCCCCTTGATGAGGTACAGATCTTGTTTTCTAGTTGAATCGGAAATGACGGTTGATTTTCAGATCCCTGAAATTCGAAAGCTGTACCCAGACTCTGGGCGAGGTATGCTTTGTTGAGAGGTGAATCCAATGAGACTCACTTTGTTGTAGGCGAAATCGATTTCGATAACACTCCGATGGTGAACCCGAACGGTCATGTTATTGCTTGCCGAATCACAGCCGAGAACCCGAACAAAGGATTCCAACCTACATCCGGTCAATTACAAGAACTGAAATTCGAATCATCGCCCAATGTTTGGGGCTATTTCTCCATTGGTAGCTTTTGCCTGTTGCTTTTCAATCATAATCTCAATCTCTTCAGGTGCTAATGGCGCCATTCATAACTACGCTGATTCTCAGTTTGGTCACGTATTTGCTGTCGGCAGCGATCGCGAAGAGGTTTGGGCAACACCCTGTGCTGGCTGCCCTTCGATGCTGATTTTCATGGCTAGGCTCGTAAGCAAATGGTTTCGGCTTTGAAATCAATGTGAGCTGCTCCGAATGCATTGTAAGAGTTCTCGTTAACACATCAACAGGTCGTACCGTGGTGACATCAGCACAACCATCGAATATCTTCTGGCCATTCTAGAAACCGACGATTACAAAAGTTTGCAGATTTCGTGTTTTGTCGATGCAGACTGATTTCTACTGTAGATAATCTCATCACTACCGAATGGCTTGAATCGCAATCACAAACAGCTGCGGTGGCCCCTCAGTTATCTGAGAAAGTATCCAGTGAGTTGCTGACTCCTGTTGGCTGTTCACCACCTTTAACCTAACAAACAGCATTGTTACCTGCTGCCCTCTTCGCCTGGGATTCCTTTACCAAGGCTCGTGCGGAATTGGAAGCCAAGCTTCAACGTGGCCTCCTGATTGACAGCTCCGCTTGTTCGTCGATCTGCTCAGAGGACGTCGTTCTTCGTCGCAATGGCCTCAAGTATCACGTCAAGGTAGTTTCACTCTTGCGATCTGTTCAGCTGATGTTCATGACGGCTTCTAGGTGTCTCTTACTAATCTGGATACCATGATGCTCTCGATCAACTCAACACAATACGGCCCTATTCAAGTCTCCGAATTGATTGGAACCAATGTGACTAATTCAGTCTATCACCTACAACTGCTAACGCTCTGCCTTCCAGAACCTCATTCTTAGTTTCGAAGGTCGCTCATACCATATCTTCTCTCATTCGCCCAACCAGTTGCGAGGTTCAGCATCTATCCGCTTCCTCGTTCATCGTTTTGATTTCTTTGAAAGTCTCCATCGATGGTGTGACGATTACCTTTGAGGAGGAGATTGAACTCGATTTGGTGCGTTCAATGTTCTCTGGCAAGCTTCTTCGTTTTGCCGCTGAAGATGGCGCCCATCTGAAAAAGGACGATGTCGTCGCTGAGATCGAGTGCATGAAAATGTAATTCGACATCCAACATGTTTCATTCTCCTGAATTGTTTCTTCTTCTAGGCTCATGATTTTAACTATGCCAGCCAGTGGCCGTTTGCAGTTGCTCAAATCGGCCCCCGGAGACGTCAAGCCCAGAGACCTACTGGCCCGTATTCACTTGGATGATCCAAGCCTGGCCACACAGGTCGTGCTGTACCTTGAATCGACCTGCTGAAGTTGAATCTGCGTTTAGGCCTCGTTCCGTGCATTCGACGGGTTATTCGATGTGGAACCAGCTCCTACAGCCGTATCGAATTTCAAGAACGCCGAACTGGTCAGAACTGTCGTTCATGACGCATTCAGATTCTGAATCTCCCGTTTAGACATTACAGAGTTGCTTGAAGGGGTATGCGATCGAAATCGAACAAGCTCTTGATGCCATTCAGACGCTTTTTGATGAGGCCCACGGACCAGCTATCGTCTCAGTTCTTCTAAGAGAGGTTGGTTTGTAGCCCAGACCTGTTCGTCCTCCCTTATTGCAACCTTAGACTGTGTCCTCTTTCTACGGTCGCGTTAATTCCAGCATCATATCGCGCTTATTTTCGCTTATCGACCGATTCTCTGAGCAAATGGCTTCTTGGTAAGTTTCCATCTGTTTCGCGAACCTCATTTCGCTGATAATTCAATCAGCAATGGATGTCTGCCTGTTCTGCCAATTAACGAGATGGTAGCTCTGCTGGACGGCCATGAAGATCTCCAAGATCAGGTTCTGAAGTTCTCTCGTTCGTCTTCGAGCCTGGTCGTCGACACCATTCAATCGCTGTTCGGGCAATATGCCAACACCGAAGAGGACTTCGTCGGGCGAGACGTCGCCTTCACGCTGAAGAACCTGTCGGCGTCGTTGGCACCGCGCGCCCTAGCACAGAAACTGCTGGCTCACTCTGCCAAGAGTACCACGTCTTCTGTCATACTGTCCCTTCTCGAGGCCGCCGTCAACGAGCTCGGCTCAGATGCTGCTCAGCTGTTGCCCTCAATCGAACGTTTGACCAAGATTCCTGAAGTTGCTCGTGCGGCAAGCAAAGCTTTGATCAACCTTCGTCGAGACCTGTTGATGCATGGTGATTTCCCCGACGATTACGTCACCCGCGAACAAGTACGTTTTGTGATCTTGTTCGGTTTCTCATTGCATTAATTGCTCTGTTTTCAGATCAAACTGTCACGCAGCCTTCAAGCTTTGATCACTTCTGTCAACCAGCCTGATGCGTTGTCTTACTTCCTCAGTGTTGTGTCGACTGAAGCTCTTGAAGAGGACGTCGTTACTGGACTCTTACCGAACGGCGGCATTCTTAACAGCAAAATCGTCACATTTTACAAGCCTTCTCTCCGAGTATGTTGATTGTCTCAAATTTATTCTCAATTCCTTACTTTTTATAGCGCCTTTTAAAGGATTTTCCTCATTTGGTGTCGCATCCTGCCGACTGCTTCTATTTCCTGGTGCAATCGGATTCGACTTTATTCGGTTCTGAAGATCAGATGTCGGACACCCTGTTGGCGTTCGTCCAGGTTTTCAATAACGACTATCTCCTTGGTCGCCCTGTGACCTTCGGCGTCATTGATCCCGAAAACCTGACGCTCCGCCAATTCACGTTCACCAGCTCGGAAGAAAACTACTCCGAACTTTCACATCTTCGATCACTGAACCCTTCGGCCATTTCCTCACTAGGTAAAATCTCTTCGTTTTAAAAGGAGGCTCTTTTCAATAGTAACTTGTAGAGCTCGAGCGTCTATCTGATCTAAATGCCAAATGGACATCGCATTCGATTTCTCCCTCCGTTGGTGTCTTCAATGTAACGAACTTCTTTTTACTGTTTTCATCTTGTCTCTAATCCAGTCTTTAGGCACCGCTTCCGGATGGTAAATCGCGGGCCTTTGTGCGAGGATCTTTACAATTCCTGGAGCCCATCATTGACTCGGATAGTTTGCGAGAACTCTCGTTCCAATTCGATTCGGTCGTCCGCGCCATCGTCGAATACGACTTCAGTCCGACATCCCGCCATAACAACGTCTTCCTTAATCTTGATATTCATGCGGATTGTAAAGATGTGAAACCAACGATCGAAGATGTTATTCGAAAGTAACGATCAAAATCGTTTCCTTCGATCGACTTTAACATGATCTCAGGTATGCTGTGAATCTGGAGAAGATCCATATCAGCTCTGTGGAAGTTCGCATCCGTGATGCGTCCAGAATCTCAGCTCCAATCATGCGTCTCGTCTTCACTACAATGCCCGGTATGCAGGATCGCTTTTTTTTTCTTCCGAAGATTTTTTTTCATAACTGATGTGCTGCAATTTTTTTGTTAAATTCGCTTCGTAATCATCATCTTTTCTTGAGCTAAACATTAATTGGCGATTATGCAGGTGTTGGAGTTATAACCGACACCTACCAAGAGGTCGGGTCGAACCCTCCCAGATACCGATCGGAATCACCATCGACCCTGTCGGTCCTCGATAAGCACTCAATGAGCTTTCCGATCGAACTCAGGGAGCGCTCTGCCCCGCTTGATGGCCGATCCTGTCTGGAGCCATATTCGGCGCCATCCAAAGTTGACATTCGGAGGGATCTTGCCAGGGTAAACTTTGTCTGAAACTTTCATTTTTATTTTGTTGCATTATTCCCTTTCCAACAAAGCCCTAGCCCTTTCGATATGTTTGTTTCAGCGTTTCGAGTTGTCTCAGTGACAGGTTCATCCATATTAACATTTTGATCAGGATGTGGACACTCTGCTTCCATACGATTTCCTGCACCTCTTTTCCTACTCGTTGCGAAAGCAGAATCCGCTTGTTTCGAAACCCTTCGAAGCGGTCGAGCTGTGTCGTCTTGAAGATGTCCCGGATGTGCCACGTCATAAGCTGGATAATCCTGAATTGAATGCAATGGGATTGGCGGCTGTCGTTCGTCCTCCAGGATCCAATAATATCGGCATGGTTGGCTGGTTATGCCAGGTCTATTCGAGCTCAGCCCGCACTACCAGACAAATCGTGATTATCGCCAACGATATCACCGTCTTGGTCAGCTGTTCCTGTTTGTTATTCTACCCACCACCTAATCGTTCTCCAGCGAGGATCGTTCGGTGTTGTTGAGAGTGATGCGTTCGCCCGCCTGTCTGAGTATGCACGTCATCGTCATATCCCGAGGTTATACCTCGCTGCAAACTCAGGTGCTCGTCTTGGCCTCGCCGAAGAGATCGACTCGTTGTTCAAGGTGCCATTTTCCCATATTGTTTTTTGAGTTTTTGTGGCTTTATCTCTTCGCTAAGTTTCGTCCTTCTCTATGTGATCTACAATGCTGTTCAGGTCGATTGGGTTGATGCCAAAGATCCTTCCAAGGGCTTCAATTTCCTCTACCTCGACGAGAACGACTACCTGAAGCATTCCGATTCTGTTGCCGCCGAGTCTGTTCAGTCTCCCGACGGATCTGTTCGCTATCGCATCAATGCTGTCATTGGTGGTCAGCGTAGCATCGGAGTTGAGAACCTCGCAGGATCTGGTCGCATCGCCGGTCTCACTTCTGCCGCTTACGATGACGTTTTCACGCTCTCTTATGTATCAAGCCGGTACATTTCCCGTTAATGACGCTTTCGACGTCTATCTTATCTATCTTACAGATCTGTTGGTATCGGTGCCTATCTAGTTCGACTTGGGCACCGTGTTATTCAAAAGGCCAGCGATCATGCGTCTCTCCTTCTAACTGGTCGGAAACTATCTCCATTCATAACCTTTTTGTAACAGCGCGTTTAGGGTACGGTGCTTTGAATCAGCTGTTAGGCAATAAGGTCTATACAAGTAATCGTCAACTCGGTGGCGTTGAGCTTATGTCTGGTATGGGATTGCGTTTGTTTAATTTTTCAGTGAATCTGATCGAATCGTTGTAGAAAACGGTATCTCGAATCAAGTCGTGACGAACGGTAATGGATCAGATTGTTGTGGGCGTTGGCGTTCTCAATCACGCATTACAGATTTGGAAGGAGTTGAACGCATGATCGAATGGTTGGACTTTGTGCCTTTGGATCACGCTCAGAAAGCGCTTGGCCCTGTGAATGACACCCTCAATCGTCCTATGCCGGAATCAATGGACTTCTTAAACAGTCCTTATGATCCGCTGTTGCTCATTGACGGTGACGAGAACACTTTTGGTATTTTCGACAAAGGCAGCTGGGTAATATTGCTTGTCCTTTTCGTCCACTTTGTTTCCACCCGTTCAGCTCTAATTGCACTTTCGAATCCCATTCATTTCTAATATTTTATATCGGGCATGCATCTATGGGTTTGATTAGGTTGAAGTCAATGAGAACTGGGCCAAATCTGTACGATGCGGTCATGCACGACTGTCTGGCCTCAACGTCGGTGTCGTCGCAGTTGAGACTCGTATGCAGACGAAGGTCATCCCTGCTGATCCGGTATGATGAAACCTAATTTCATGAAATGTTGACGGCTGATTACGGGAATGCAGATCACTCCTGGCTCGAAGAACGAAGTTCGTGTTCAGCCCGGATGCGTCTTATTCCCTGATAGCGCCTACAAAGTCGCTCAAGCGATCAACGACTTCAATCGTGAAGGACTTCCGACCATCATTCTCGTTAGACTGTTTCCGATCACTGCATTCGTTGCATGCTGACAAATTTAAGGCGAATTGGCGTGGGTTCTCGGGCGGTCAGCGTGATATGCATGATGAAGTGTTGAAATTCGGTTCGATGATTGTCGACGCTCTGGTTGACGCCAAGATGCCTGTCATCGTCTACATTCCACCGAATGGCGAGTTACGCGGTGGAGCCTGGGTCGTGGTCGACCGCAATATCAACCGAAATATGATGGAGATGTACGCGGATCCATCGTCTCGCGGCGGTATCTTGGAGCCCGCCGGCACCGTTGAAGTTAAATACCGAGACAAGAAGGTCATTATCACCTTTGCCATTTCGCTTCGATAATCTTTCATTTTCAAAAGGATTTCCTCTTCTGCCTTTTTTTTCTATATTGCTTTTGACTTAATCGTGTTGCAGCTGGATGCTCTGTCTGCTCGTTTGAATCCCGAAACCTCGGTCGAACGCCGTCAGGACACTCGTTCGACATATCGTCATATCGCCCAGCATTTCGTGGACTTGCACGACCGCCCTGAACGCATGGCCGCCGTCGGCGTGATCGATGGTGTGTTACCGTATGCGGAATCTCGTCAATTCCTGTACTGGCGTTTACGTCGTTTGCTTCTGGAACACGATCTGCTGCGTTGCTGCTCCCGCCAGGCATTGCTTCTCGGTCTCGTTCAAGAGCAAGATCCTGGAGCTGCTGTTACTGATTTCAACCTGCTTCGGCAATTCATCGCAACGGCTGCTTCGGAAGTTGGCGCTGAGGCTGTTCCATTCCAGGAACATGGACAAGACGAGAAGGTCGTCTCATGGCTCACTGAGCACCATGAATCATTGCGAACGTCACTGAAGCGTCATGAACGTCAAGTTGCGCTCCGTCATTTATTGAGCGATTTGGATCCTCAAGAACTACTTGATTTAAAAGCATCGTTGAAACAACGCTGATTACATCTACTCTTTGCGTTTGCCGTTTGATTTACTTTAGAATCCAATAAAACGATTGAACATTAACAACCCAAAGTTCCAGTTTCCCAATTGAAAGTGCGCAAGGTAGCCGCCTCCTGTCATCTTGTCATTGTAATAACAGAGTAGGTCATTGTTATAAAGACATTGTTGTCTATTAGTGCCATCATTGAGCAGGCATTTCAGCCCCAAGCGTTATGAGATCACCCGAATGGCTGATCATAATGCATAATGTCGCCGCCTTCAAACAGTCCCAGCAAAGCTGAAAAGGTCGCTGTTTGCTGTTGGCCGCAGGGACCGCTGGTGATCAAGAATCTGTTCAGTTCCCTTGAACAAATACCTTTGCAATCCAAGACACAACTTGATGAAACAGTGTCGTCTGTTTTCAGTCGGGATTCAGAAGTGCTCTGTTCTCGTTACTGGCTGTTGTTACAGCGGAAACCTGCTATGATGTAACGTGTAGATATTCTTTCACCCAGAAATATTCAAAGAGTCCGTTCAGTCCAGAAAATCAAATTCATTTCCGATTCTGCCATCCCAATATGAAAACTCACACCCAAATCACATTTCTGCAGCAGGATCTTCCAGAATTTCAATTGCAGACTCGCCGTCCCGTCCGCCATTAGTAGGGCCGTTCCAACCACGCCCCATTCCATCATTCGATCACCGTAACGATGCACCAAGACGCCCGCTTCATTCCATATAGGAACATCGCCATACTGCCCCATGGTCTCGGGAGGTCGCGCGCCCACAATCATTTCCATCAACCAGACCAGCAGGAATGTATCTTTAATCTATGGAAAATGTCCCTGGCCTTATTGATCTGTTAAAGATGTACTTCTGGCTTTTGAAAGTGGCCGAAAGGTTTTGTAATTTTCTTTTTTTTTTAAGTTTTTTATTGTTTATTGCAGAATTTTGATCATTTCAAAAAAATGAAGAAACATAGCCTCTTTCATTAGCTACAAGTGCCCGCCTCCGGAGTCACATTGCTTGGGTTTCTCATAGTCGGGATTGTGGGCATAGTAACGTATTGCCATTGATATCTATGCCATGAAATCGGTAACGTTTATTCAGGGATGGGTGCAGCCACAGCAGGCGTGAAACGTGAACGAATCGCAGCCATGCGACGGATAACGCGACTTAAAGACAGCTGACATATGAGATAGATGAAGGCGATCACTAACATGAACACGTTCGTGACACAACGACCAGCAGCACGCGCAGTTGGAGCGGCCGCTATCAGAGATCTCCGCACACCGATACTGGCCTGAGTACCGACGAACACAACCGCCGTACTCAGCAGGCCCGGAAATCGACAGATCAGGAGTTGGGTGTAACGTAACATTGTAGAGGTCAATCGTTCAATGTCACGGAATCCGTCGCGGGCGAGCTCGACCATTATCAGGACGATCCCGATGAATGTCACCGCAATCCGACAAATGGCGAACCACAGCGCCTCTAACGCTGCGACGGTCGGGTTATACAGGCCCGGCAACACGAATCGGATCGCATCACCCAGCATAGAGAAGGCGATTCGGATCACGTTCGCGAGGTTGACCATGACGATGACCATCAGGTTATAGAAGGTGCCGATCGCGTCAGACAGCTGGCGGAATGCGCGCGGCGCCGCCCGGATCGCTCTCGGGACGGCATCGGCCACAGCGCACAGGACAAGCCAGATAAGCAGCAGGATCTGGCCCAGACCCTGCACGATACCCGCACATAGTTTCTGGATCAACGACTCGATTCGGGCCAGTACGACCGGGACGGCATGCAATATGCGGAGAATGACGCGGTACGAGGCCCCGATTCCCAGCACAACATAGGCGGCCAATGCAGATAGAACGTATGGAATGGACCGTACTGCAGCGAGAATGTAACAGTAGACGGTGGTCAACGACTGGGCGATACGTTTCATGACGCAGCCCACCCATCGGACAGCACCGATCTCATCCAGACGTCGCCAAACGCCGATCACGGAACCCGCTAGATGGGTAGCGAATGTCACGATCATCGTCCACACTGAGTGCCCGAGCCGGGCCAGTACGACCGGCAGGGCGCGGCCCGCCTCAGTAACCGTGCGCAATGCAGCTAACGACGCCAGCCAGAGCTGCGTTAGGGCGTACGGCACGGACGTACAGGCCCAGATCACCAACCGGACCGCATCGACGAAATCGGAACGCAGTTGACAACAGCCAGCGACGACGGCGTCAACCAGGGCGGGTATGACGACGTACGTGAGAGTGCGCGCGACGTCCGCAGCCGATTCCTGCAGCAGATGGGCCAGTGCGCAGACGAGGCCGTAGAACGCAGCCGGAGCGGCCAGCACGGCGTCACGGAGATGCAGCAAGGCGGCTCGCGTAACGTATAGGCCATTTGACAGCAGACGCCCGAGAGCGTGTACGACGAGCGGCGCCCAGGCTCGGAGCAGATCGGCGGCGGCGCAAACGTGCATTTTGGCGAACAGAAGTAGGAAGGTCCCGGTAATGAATACAGATGTAACGATATGATGGGCGACGTCCAGCACGTCCGAGAACACCAGACGGTAATTGATCTGGATCAGGTAACGTATAGGGGCGGACACAACAGTCCATATGTAACATAGAGTACTGGACAGTGACCGTTTCATAATCGCGTAACCATAAGTCGTCAAATCAATCATAGACCTGAAAGAGCGCATCACAGATCGACATGACGACTCCCAAAGCATTGGTAACGTTTCCGTAACGTATTGAAAGCCGCTCACAAGAACCGTGTGAATGAAGAATAAAGTCGTGAACAGTGCCCACTTTACGGACCCGTATGCAAGTGCCGCCGATCGGCACGTCCGCTCCAATAACAACGTTAACGTTTCCGTAAGATACGTGGCACCGTTTTCCAACCCCGAACGGAGATAAAGCAGAGCGACCCGAAAGCCCCAGATGATAACGCTACCTGTCCAGGGTAACGTTTCAGTAACGAAACGTATGACAGCCGAGCGCGTATAACGAAGACCACGCAGCGTCTGATCGATGACAGCCTGGACGTACTCGACCACGACACGCTTCAGCCAAGGTAACGTTTCCGTGAGAATGCGACCCGCTCCCGATCGTATCCGATGTATGAGGTGTTGGAGGTGGATCTGGAGCACGGCCAGCTGGACTCGAAGGCGTTCAGCTGCGCGTTCTGTAGTTGCGATCATTCGCGCCATCTTACGCTGTAGTACGGCCAAAGCCAGCTCGATCTGCGCCACGCGCTCCGCGAACGCTGTCGGTATTGAAGCCGGCAATATGGAGGAGTCGACGCACTCTTCGACGGGTAACGTTACAGGTACCGAAGCGTCGCTGTTCGGCTCGTTCTCAGGCTCATCCAAGATGTCCTGCTCAGTGGATCCTGCAGATCCAGCCGATTGCTGGTCGTGCTGGACCACTACGTCGGTGCCGTGTGCAGTACATCCGCCGATTCGAGCGACATCCGAGTCGGGGTCGGCGACGTCGCTGTCCGGCTCGTTCTCAGGCTCGTCCTGCTCTGTGGATTCCGCAGATCCGATGGATTGTTGGTCGTGCTGGACCACCTCTTCGGTGCTGCGTGCAGTAAATCCGTTGATTTGAGCGACATCGGAGGCAGGGTCGGCGTCGTCTGTACATGTAGACTGGTCTTGATTTGCATCATCAGATTTCACGCAACACGGAGAATCGGTCTGAGCGGGTTCGTCGTCTGATGTTTCAGTTGCTGTATCGTTGTGATTCGAAACGACATCAACGATTGCAGGGGTCGGTAGAATGGCGAGGACAGGGTTCGTTTGAGTCGGGTGGATTTGGGGGGATTCTGCTTGCTGAGATCCCTCTGTACAATCGCTATCACCTGGGCCATCTTTCTCATCAGACTCCGTTTCGCCTTCCTGGAAATCGCCCGTCTGTCGCTCCATACCTGGATTATCATCGAATCAACGATCTGCAGGTGACGTAATATCAAAATGAGCTACCTTCAGTAGACGATGAGGGATTAACAGAGCCATAAGAACCATCATCCTCATGATCGGTTGCCGCAAATGGTTCCGGACCAGTAGGGTCGGTCAGTGTCGGCGCAGCAGGTGCCGCCGATTTGGACGGAGGCGGGGTCGGGTCGTGCTGAATCGATGGCAGTGACGGAGTTTGATCGTCCCGGACCGAGTCCGATTCCGTCGGCGATGTCGAGTCATCAACGCCTTCAGAATCCGTTTCCGTCGCGGGCGTCGGGTCGTCCTGTTCTTCATCCGATCGACTAGGCGGATTCACGTCGGTCTCGATCGAATCCGGGCCAGTACGTCCAGAGGGCGGCGGCGGCGGCACGGCGATGGGTTCCTGATGATTGGGTTCAACAAGGTGCGGGTCGGCGACGTCTGCAGCATCGTTATCTACGGTGGTAACAACAGCATCCGGGATCGAGTCGTGCTTGCCCTCAGCTGCTGTTACAACGGGAGCGTTGACCTACATGCATTACGTTACGCAACTGGATGGGTTTCTGGCAGAGCACGTTACATTGGGCTCGGATTTGATGCACAAGATACAGATGAGGGTGGTGGCGATGATAACGACGACAGCGGCTACCAATAGGAGGATATGAGGGCGGTTTGGGAGCGGCAGCCGGAATCTTAGATTCATCAGATGCACGACCACCTGCAAGACCCGAGTCGTCACGGAGTCCGTGGTCAGCCTGATATTCACAAATTCGCTTCTGATGGGAGGTATATCAAGAATCCTTTTATTCACGGTTTCGCAGGACATCGATACGTACGATTAGCTCCATCTGCTGGTGCTGGGGGGCTGTATTCCCGCCCACTATACTGAGCTGGCTGGCCGCCTCTTTGTGAATGAAAGAATTGGGCTCTGAAGAGATCCGAATACAGATTTCATTGCTGACGATGTTGGAACCTTCTCGTGGTTTTGAAGGGCTCCGCCGCTAAAGCTTTTCGAGAATTTGAATCCGATAGAGTCAGAAATGATGAAAACGAAGCTCCAACTAAGTAGGCCTGGTCACTTTCGAATTTCGCCCATCAATCGAAGCGGTTGATGAGGATACAAGACCGATGAGTTCCATCAGAGAGGGTAACGTAATCGCATTGACCGAGCCGAAAACAAGACGGAATGGGAAGAAGGGTGGCTGCAGCCCACCCTGCCAGTCATGTTGCGGCCTCCTCCTTGACCGTCTCGATCTTCTCGAACAATCGGCTCTATCATAGTTTAGATCCATCATGAATGGACTCCCACCGCCGCCTCCATATACCAGCCAGGGCGCCAAGCTCGACCAAGGTCAGCCTGGATTCCATTCGGTCTATCCGCCGGGAAACGTCCCGGCGCCCATCGACCCTGCCGCTCGCTTTCAACAGCTCTGCGACCGCTACGAAATCCGCGCCGAATTCGCCTCCAAACTACGTCTGCTCAGCGATTTCGAGATCGTGGTAATCGCCGACGATTCCGGCTCCATGACCAGCATTCAGAAGACCGAGGACCCGTACGGGCCCATTCAGAGCCGCTGGGACGAGCTCAAGCGCTCTCTCTTCCAGATCGTTGATATTGCTCTGCTATTCGATCAGAATGGCATCGACGTTTACTTTCTGAATCGGACTGCTATCGACCAGCAGGGTCGGCAGAGGACGCTGGTCCTGAGCAACGTCACCGAACGAAAGACGATCGAGGATGCGTTCAGTATGCCGCCGTCTGGATTCACGCCTTTATCTCGGACCTTGAAGATGGTCCTGGATGAGAAGCAGGCCGTTACTAAGGAGAAGAAGCTGTTGCTGTTAATATGCACGGATGGAGAGCCGACCGATGAATCCGGGCGGGTCGATATAGCCGGGTTTCGGCACGTGCTGGCTCATCGGCAGCCCATCGATAAGATCTTCGTGAATATCATGGCGTGTTCGGATGATCCCGGGACGATGGCGTATCTGGCGAAATTGGATCAGGAGATTAAGAACCTGGATGTTATCGACGATTATTTGAGCGAGAAGCGCGAGATCACAAGCAGGAATCCGGGATCGACCTATTCTTATGGCGATCATATAGTTAAGACGCTGGTCGGGTCTATCGATCCCTCTCTAGATAGGCTCGATGAACGATCTTCTTGCTGTGCGTTACAATAGGGCTCGATTATCCAGGCTGATCGTGTGGACTTCTGGTCCATCTGGGGTTCTGTGGTCAGAATTGGTGCGTCCTGGGCTGGGCACTTGGACTGATATGACCGGGAGATGGTCCAATAAAAACGTCAAGTTCATGCTGGCTTTGAATCATCGTGATATGTATGAACGATTCGATCCGAGCCAACAACCTTGCATGAAAGTCGTTATTAAATGCTGGAATTGAACATTTCTTGATGGTCGTGGTCTCTACATTCTTGTCTGTCATTCATCTATTTACATACGATGATTTGGGTTCCAATTGCAGATTCCCGATTGGCTGAGTATTTGTCCTGGAGTATTCATGCGCTGTTCCTGATATTGTCATGGGATGGATGATCGGTGGCAGATGTGCGGGCTGCACTTGAAGATTGATATCCGAACAATAAATAGCTGGAGGCAACAATACCATTACAGATTTGTGCTGATCATGCAGTCCAATGTTACGGCCCTCAACGACGACCCACAGATCATATGGTTTTCAGCAGTGATTCATATACAGCTACCCCTACCCCTTTTAGGGTTAGGGATTGGAGAAACTCATACGCAGATTTGTACTCTCTGTCACGCATTTTGTATTTTTTTTCACTGGGGCTTGTCCAAAGCTGCCTAAAATAAATATACCTTTGGGGCGAATTGAACTCCCGCGTCATTTTTGGTACTTTTTCAGATAGCAACTGAGCTAAAATGGAACTTTGTTGATTGACAGCGTAGCTCTCAAATAT
>RBZT01000315.1:0-32481 GCA_003693705.1 Polymyxa betae
TGTCATGCCCCGACGTTCGCGTACCCGATCTGGTTGCCATTTAGGTGTACCTGTTTGCTCACTGATCTTCCTCATATAGGTATATAGAAATACAATTGTTGATGTGTACCTTTGGAGATCATACTTTTATCATTATTATTCATGTTTCGTTTCGAACAATACACGGCCTTAGTTCCGCTCTGTTTATGTCTCATACCCTAGTAGTCATTCTCTGGCATTACATCTTTTTGGAGCGCGCGAGTTCATTATGGCTTCGGAAGATAATAACTCCTCGGTGCAGGATCCGTCCTCACCTCATTCTTCGGCGAATGCCAGACTCGAGGCGTCTCTTCGGGAACTTGTTCAAAAGAATCCAGTCCGAACAGCAACGCCTAGCCTCAGTATCGGATCGGCTTTCTGAGCCTCTTCAAAATTGTCATGAAGAACGATCTCACTTGGCCCAACGCAATTACGACTAAACAGTCGACGAGTTGGCGCCCAGCAAATCCTTCGAATCGATCGGTATATGGCGACTCTGGTCATGATTCCAACCGCCTTCGAAGTATATCTTCCGCACCACTTTGCCTCTCGAAGAAAACACTTACAACGTGCAGCATTGAGTTTCAGGCGAAACTGGCGACCTAATTGCAAAATTGTTCGAAGAATGTGAAGCAAAGAACCCGGGTCCGGAGCGTGACCCAAGAGATCATTGATACAAATCACCAATTAACGGCACGACAAAGATGGCCGAAAAATTGTCCAAAACGTGTTGAAAAATAAAAACTGAATTAAAGTTACCCTGAGGAAAACGACTGGAAGAAGATGGATTTAAAAAATCCGTAATCAAACTGAGCCAATTGCGAAAAAAGTTCCGATAAGATATCACGGTAGAGAGGAGGCATAGTGCGCGCACCACAAAGTGTAGGTTTAGCGTCTGGGAGCAACTGAAGAACTGCAGGCTCAACAGCTACCGGAGGATCGGGGCCTAACTTAACGCGAAAAACATCGATGTAGTCGAAATGCAGAATATTCAGTTCCTGAATAAAAGAAGGTGGAGCATGTAATGAGGCTGCAGCGACAGCGTCTTTCAAAGCATCCGACACTTCTGACTGGTCGAAGTCCCCGAAATGGAGATGTTCGGTATCACGGTCATCGAATGGTTGCGCAGCAGGAACGTTATCTGGTCTCACAGCAAGATCACACAGCTGCTGCTCGACGTCGATACCCAGTGACAAGAATAACGGCCGACCAAGTAGGATATCAGGTAAAGTGATGTCAGCAATATACACTTGCTGACCCCGGACCAGCCGATGCATGAAGATGCATATCGACGGAAGCAACGCGTGCTGCTACGGCCGGAGAACAGTCAGCTAGCTTGAAGGCCATTTCAACAGGCTCGGTGATGAGGCCGGAATCTGCAATAGATTCCCAGACGTTGGATCCCATTAGAGTGATGTCGGCGCCGTCATCAAATGCGGCCGAAAACTCTAAAATCTTGGAATTGATCTCGAGTTGAACCGATTGTAAACGCGCACCGTTATTTTCTCCATTCCGAATAATACAATCCCGAGAAACGTGATTGACGCGGGGAACGTCGGCTGTATGCGGATCAAAGGGAGAATTCAGCGGAGTACTCGGGAACTTGAGGCTTATTCCAGTAGTCTTCAGAGGGTGATGAAGAAATATGCGAATCGGCGGAGACGCGATTAACGCGGGCACCAGTCGTGCTGATCCCGCTGGAGAAAGCGGTACCAGAGGCAGAATGGGACGAGTTCCCTGACGGAGACAGTAAGGGAGGCCGCGCCGAGGCCATGGAGGCATGCGTAGGCGATGTAAAAGACCGATGCTGAGCAGTGCCCAGAGATGGGGTCACCGGAGCGGGGCCTGCGGATGAAGGTCCGGATCTCGAGCCCGGAGAAGAGACTGTAGAGCGGATGCGCGCAGTGAAATCACTCATAAGGCGCGCGGCCTCGTCCGGGATACAAGACGGGCAATCCCTGACGTGATGAGACTCCTTGCAGTGGAACAGCGTAACTGACGCGGTTCCCGGACAACAGGCGACGTAGACGGCCGAGTCGTGCCAAAGTGTGAAATCGCAGGAGGTGTCTCAGAGGTCGGGACAGGATTAAAAATACGGAAGCTTCTTAGCGTCTCAATCCAAGTTTAGGCGGTTGCGGAGAGAGTTACGCAAAACTTCCGGATGCACAGCAGAACAACAGCGTCAATCTGTTTTGTCCGAAGGTCTGAGTGCGCCTCGAAGAGAGACGCCAGCCCATAGGAATCGATGATTGAGCGACACTGACCGAAAATGTCATGGACCGCATTGGATCATCATAATGAACAAAACGAAGAGATTTGAACAGCTGTTTGGAATCAACCCGTACAGCAACAGCTCCATCAACTTGCGACTTCAGAGATGAATTTGCAGTTCATCATCAGGAACTACCGTATATTACGGCTGCTTATACCCCCAAGATGTACAAAGAGAGGCCACGGCTAGTATGGAAGGCGTATATACTGCTGATAATTTTGCCGAGGCAATTCAACTGCTCGAAATAAGCACGATTACGGCCTTCTTCGTTTCGAGACGAGTCGATCTATATATAGATTGTTATAAGTGGGGTAGAGTGTGGCGGCACCAAATGCTCTCGAAAGTCCTGTGGGCGTCGGGCGCCGTTAACGGGCGACTCTGTCCCGCTTAACAGGGCCATATGTAATGCCGACACCCTCGTTCGGCCAAGGTCGGTTGTGCGTCCGCCGTTTCGGCCTCATTCTGACTTTCGTGCCACCATGGCTCGGGGAAAGATTCGCTAAACGATGGCTCAGAAGCTGCGAATTGTGCAGCAAGCGTATTCTGCCCCGTCCAGTACCAAGCGAACTGCTCGCGAATACAAGATACAGCCAACTCAGATTCGTAAATTAAAGCAAACGCAGGCTTCAATCAACGACAGCTAAATGGGCCGTTTCGTTAACCGCCCGGAGGGGAGCCAAGCCCAGCTACCTGATGTTTATTCTCATTTAACCGAATTCTCTGATCAAATGAGATCGTAAGACCGGCCAGTTTCAGTCTCCATGTTGTGCCGGGAGGCTAAAGGTACCAACCACTGAACTGGTTTAGCATGTTCTAATCGGTATCCAGATTCAGCGCCGAATTCGCTGCTGTAAACGACATGGCAGCCCGCCAGAGAATCTACCGCTTTGTCGCTCGAGAAACGATTGTCCAGCGCAGACGTACACACGTGGCCCAGAATACTCACCACTGCTCCATAATCATTGATGATTTCGTCAATTGTGTGAATGAGCACATCGACACAATGAAGGTACGTTATAAACCTGTATTATACCATGTCGTTGCTAAACCTTTGTTTTTGTCAGGTGAAGGCCTGCGCCTTTGTACTATTGACGAGACGAACGTCGATTTCGACTTGCCATCAACAATAACTCTCAGTCGTCGGGGAGAGCGTTCTGTCGGAATTGTCGGAAGTGGTAACAGCCAGCGGGCGACAGTTCTGCTTGGAGTTTCGCTATCTGGGGAGAAGTTGCCGCCGTTTATTGTCTTTGCTGGCAGGCTAAATGGGCGTGTTATCAGGGTGGTGACCGGTGACGTCGTCGGTCGCGGTATCCAGCCGAAGTCGTCATGAGCGCTCAACCAAAAGCGTGAATCGATGAGCAGCTAATGTTGGAGTGGGTGGAGAGGGTTTGGCAGCCATGGATCATGCAGCGCCATCATCCGTATTCAATCTTGGTTATGGATAACTATAAGGCTAACCATATTTTTTGTTATTAACGACATTGCAACGCATGTATTTACAGGTTCATGTGATGTCGTCGGTTGTTAACAGACTCGCTGCTTTGGGAACCCATTCTGAATTCTTTGTCCCCGGCTATACGTCAAAGCTGCAAGTCCTCGATGTCGGAATCAATCGCCCGTTTAAAATATATATCGCCAACGAATTCACCGAGCACATGGTCCACAGCAATAACAGGCCGACACGGGCTATCGTCGCTCAATGGACTAAGAAGTCATCGGAGGCAATCATCATCGAAACCATCCTCAATACGTCGAGACATATAGGGATAAGATCCCACTTTTAGATTACAGTTTTATTCCAAAATTGTAATTTCATCCAATAAAACACATATAGCCATTCCAGAATTGCGATGGTTCAACTGTCTCTTGTGAGAGCTTTCACTGAGCGCGTACATTAAAACAACTTGTGCCTCCGATTGACGAAACTGTATTCAAGGCGAACGACACTACGGGGAAGGAACCCGACTCGACATCCTTCATTTCCGGCGTTGATAACATGCGCCGCAAACGCCTCTTCTGGAATGTTGTCGGGCCCTTGAACAAAACGTAGTGATTATGGCAAAACAATAGATGTGACGATATTTAAAGGATTGCTTACCATCAACGACAGCGAGTTTAAATCTCAATAGCGACCCTATTCCGACCTGCTCACCACAAACATCATGACGTTCACAACTGCGACCTTTCGATGATGCTGCTAGCCCGACGACGAAAAGATCACCCACAGCCATGATCAGTTAGCGATCAGATTATTGGGATGGCGATCGAGAGCTTCGATTACAGGCTCGAAAACTGCGCTCACGGATGTACGAAAAATGGGTATGTATTGCCAAGGGGTTTATAAAGGCGTAAAATACGGTACTGAAACCTTCTTTTCGGCAAGTCCCATCTCATACACGCATAAAGTATATTGGAGCGATGGTTCAATGCAATCGCGCATTGGGACGGCCGAATATTGGACCGAAGTCTCATTGGAAAGAGACGAATTAAGACGAGCAACGTCGGACTTGTACTGACTCCAGTCTTGAAGAAACGAGATGATAGACAGCCGATCATAAATAGAAAGCTTTAGTGGGGTGACGAGAGAAAACTGGAAAGGATTCATGTTGAGTAAAACAACAAAATTCACTGCTGAGTAATAAAAAGGAAAAACTCAAAAGACTGAAGTGAAGCAGAATTACGTTACACGTACCAGTAACGGAACCAAAAAATGCGCGATGAAAGCAATGACCAAGCAAGAAGCTCAGTACTGCAGAATTATAGAAGACTTACATTACACGTAGCGGTATAACGGAACCAAAAGTGAAAACAATAAACGAAAACGATGATGTGTTTTTGTCAAACAACAAAAACGGACGCCTCTGGAAGGAAACGTCGTATAGGCATATGTGACAACTTTCCAGTTGACGTCGGGACGACGACACGAACCGCCAACTGCGGCTGTTCGGACGACGATAGAGACGAGAAGGAAAATACAGAGAGAATGGAAATTGAATGTATTATTGCGTAAAGGCCGTGGCGGCACCGTGGAATCAAGGAGACCGATGATTAGTGGGACCGCGATAGAACTCGTCAGAAGAACAAAATATAGAAAGATTTAAAGAAACGTTAGGAAGGGGATACGCAGTTTCACGAGCAGTAGGACGCAGTAAAATATGCGTCACATCTTCTCAAACATACAGTGCGACTCATCTTAATTCTACACGGTTGATAGGCAGCCACAGAAATTTCATCTCCTGTTCCAAAAATTGTTCGACCTCACTAAACCCTCTGTAATTCAATAGATCTCGGCGTCCCCATCATCGAGACAGAAAGATTGTTTTTGTAATCGAAATCCCTACTCCAAGTCCCTTTTTAAATTTGTATGAGACTGGCAGCATTTGAAGTTTGTAAGGGAGGAAATGGAAGGTGCACAAAACTGCGCCACGCACTTTTACTTTTGAATAGCGCGAAAGTATTTTACAGTTGCGCAGTTTGTGAAACTCAATTGTCCGTAAAGCAGTTCTCTGGATCGCATCGTTTCTTGATCCAAATCCAGAAGCTTGCAGGCTTTCACAAGAAAAAACTGCACATACTTACTCTTTCCAGGATCTGCAAAAGGACGTTCCCGTGGCGTTGAAAAGTGTTCCTGTACAGGAAATCCAAAAATTTGCTCGGAAGTGTTATCGCTACATGGACGCATATCGCGTCTGCGATGCAGGAGGGAATAAGTTAACTCCAGATCAAGTGGAGAAAGCCGTTAAGAAGTATCGGAGTCATCGCCGAATTCCAGTGCGAATTTTGAATGAGATCTTATTCTTCGCAAATTTGATAATTGTAATAAAAAAGAATTTTTGTGAAATCGACGTATATTGTCCGGTAAAAATGCCAAATTTCTAAAAGTGCGTACGCACTTTATTTGAAATCGAATTGAAACAATTAGGGTTGGCCGTAAATTGGCCTGAAGTAGGATGAAACTGGTATGAACTGGTTGACACTAAAAACTCCGCGCACATTTTCATCCTGCTTTGATATCAAAGTTGTTTAGCTGTAAAAACCAGGATGAAAGTTTTCGTCCCAGTTTCTCACGGAAAAAATTGTTCATACGTTTTGTTTTGCTTCTGCTTGTCGTTGCAATCGATGGTTGTTCCCAAAGAGCAGGCGTCCGAAGCTGGCACCGGCCGGACTCTGATTACCAACATCATGGTATCGGAAATGACAAGATCGTATCGTTTTCACTTCGCCGCTTACTCGAAAGGTCGCAAGAAGGTTGTTCAACGCTTACCAAGACAAGTATGGGATGCAGTTTTCAAGGACGTTGCAGAACTAGACGGCTTCCTGTTATGTAAAAGAGGATTCGTTGAAGAAACAACTCAAGGCCACACTCGGCGACATCGGCACCGGAGATGCTGACGATGGCAATAATGACCAAGCAGTTCTGCAAGATGACAACATTGTGGAGAAGCTGAAACAATCTGATAGTTACGCTTCACGAAACGTTCTGAACTTACGCGAGGATATTCTGTCAGGAATGGCTAAAGCAAAGGCGACGTTCCCAAGAGCTCCATATAAAGCTGTTCTCGATCAACTCCCACAAAGTCGGATGCGTACTCTGCTGTACAGTCAATTGCCGACACTATGGAATTAATGCTTGCAGACAGAGTCCGCTTCTCCGAAAATTTTGAAGCTCTTCAGAAAAGGAAATTGGAAATCACAGAGCAGTCACTAGATCTTAAACAAAAACGTTTGAAGTTCGATTGCGAATCGTTACAGTTGCGACTTGAGGTGGATCGCCAACGATTGAGCCTGGATCGAGATAAAGCGAAAGCAGAGCAGTTAATTCAACTGCACAACGCAGGCATCTTATCGAAAGATGAATTACTACAGAAAATGCATATTTAGCAGTTAAATAAAGTTTCATATTATCCCCAGTTGAATGCGTATCCGTCTTCTTCGTTTTGTGGAAGCAACCCGAGCTCAGCGATATCGAAATCTTGGCGTCTCCGATGGATAAAATTTGTTAGTATCGCCGCCGCTGTAAACATGATCGAGAATTTCTTTTGCCTGTTGGGAGTGATTCCCAAGAACTTCTGATATCGATTCTTAAGTCCACCTATACCCCATTCAACTTGGATCCGAATACCTGCATGATGCTTGTTAAACGCTTCAATAACCTGGTTGGGAGGGTTGATCGCATTCTGTTCACGTCGATCTACTCGTCTGAGGATGTACATATCGACTCCTAAATAACCTGGGTCGCCCAGCAGATATTCAAAGTAGTCGCCGTCGGCTGTCTGCGCTCGCGTAAATTTTTGACGCCAAGTACGATGTAATTCAGAATTTCTGAGACAGCGTCATGAAAGCTGCCGGCGTAGCCAGGATCAACGTAGATGAAAAGACCATCGTGATCAATCACAACGATATTGTTGAAAAAGTAGCCTCTCTTCCTTCGATTATAATAAAGTCCATGGTCATGACGTTCTGGACGACGGATTCTGCATAACGTTCCGTCCACGAACCCGATGCATCCAGGCATGGATGGTACTCTCAAGCCCAGCTCTCCTCTTCGTTCCGGATTGGGCCATTGAATTTCGTCTTTGAGGACTTGACTGATAGTACTTAGAACAAAAAATGTGTCGTCAAATATTCCTGTGCGACTGTAATTCCAATGAATGGATTCATCACGCCCTTTTGAATTGTGATCAAGTAAAAAATTGCTGCAAGAACTCGTTCAGGACTTGAAAGTGTCGGAGGGCGTCCAGCACCACTTCTTCTCATTTCCCCAGTAGAACGTGCACACATTTCCAGAACAGGGCAAACGGAGGAGCACAGTTCTTCGAATTCGGCTAAAGAAAAGCCAACGTTCATACGAAAAACGCTTGCATGGGCACTTAACAGCGATCCCAACCGATCGGTCTTGGGGCGGTTCGGATTGACGGAATAGTCAGCTCCCCGGCTTCAAAAATATTCACTACTGAAAGCGATGCTGCCAGAGCAGCACGAACGATCAGAAGATCGTATTCTTCCAGGGCGTCGACTAGGAAGAAATCGTCTTCAGAATCGGATGAGGAACTAGAATCCATTGCAAAATCCATGAATTTTACGTATTTTATTTGCGAAGTGGGATGAACCACAGAACTAGGACGAATAATTTGCGGTCAAACTTTTTCACGGAAACGGGACGAATTTGTGCGTAAAGCAGGATGAATTTACGGCCAACCCTATTGTGTGGAACTTTTTGAAAATTTTGATGAGGCGCCGTGGCGCCCGCGCGATGAGCACCGAGGACACGATTATTTATTTTCTATTATTCACGAGAAATTCAAGGACACAAACACAGAGGGCACCCAATACCCCAAGAGAAACGCCTCATTCAATATAGGACTTAGTATTGGGACTTAGTATTGAATGGGGCGTTTTACTCCCATGCTTTTTTATTGATAGATTCAGGTATCAAGCCCAGGAGGATTTCAAAATCACCCTCTGGCGTTTCTCAGTCGCTCTCGTCCGCTTTTTTTTACAGGACCTGCCTTCAGCAGGACTGTTCTCATGTCTCCGCCGGCTGAATTACATCACCTGCTTCTGAGAACATCAAGATGTCCAAAGCCATTGATTTCAGTGATGATGCATTAGCGTGGGTCCCAGCTTTTATTGTCTGTGTCCATCGTTTGTGAGACATGACCGACGAGAGAGACGGATCAAGCAGATCAGCCTCCAACCAACATCAGTATGCTGTTCGTCGTTTTGATTATCTTCTTAGTTACACATTTATGTGCGATAAAACAAAGCTCAATACATATTATCAACTTCCTTTAGTTACGCGACGTTTTACGGTTTGGTCGTTTTATCGATCACTGGTCGATCTACCTAGGGATTGCAGCCAAGCGTCGACATAACCTTCGGGGGCGCCGCCAACTCTATTTGATCGGTTTCGCACCAAGAGCCCGTGGAGACTTCTGCAGTCTTTTGCTTCAACTGGGAGCTTCGCCTAATCATTTAAGTCTAGAAAAACAAGACGGATCTTAAGTCGAGAGTGATGACAAAATTAGCTGCTTTTCAGCAGGTACCGGTGGAAATCGGGGCCGTGCTGCACCGGGACGCCCAGCCCATGCAATGCAAACTGTACATTCAATTTTAGCTGTGAGTAGCAACAATCGGTCAGCTGTCTATGTGCAAATGCTGATATCGAGCTGTTACCATGTCATCTTTGCAATGGAATTTTTTAAAAAGATTCTGGTCCGCTCGTCAATGATAGCAGCATACTTCACCAGCTGGGCTGGGCATCTCAACATCAGGCATCCGAATGCTTCATGGCAAATGAAACAGCAATACTTTCTTGCGAAAATTCGAACAGTTCAAAAGTAACAATACCGGTATGAATATAGACGCTTGCAAACAACAGGCTCTCCAAAAAGGTTATCCTTCTCAAACCGCTTTCATAAAAATACATTGTCTTTAAATAATGCTATCCCGATTTCTGATTCGCTTGGAGAAGGTCTACCTACTTACCAGAGTAGGAATGTTGAGGGCTGCGGCGTCTCATGACTGTCTTTCCAATGAGTATCGTTAATGACCATGAGCTCTGCTGGGCTCCGCTCTTTCCTTCATTTTAATACTCGTCTATCTGTCTGGCCTTGTCATGGACCCAACCGCTATCATCTCTGAGATTGAGACGATCCGCTTGAACGACTTCCAAGGTAGCCGAGCTCGCCTGCGTCTCTTGACCTATTGAACACCTTGCTGTAGTATGTCAGAGGATCAACTTGATTGAGACCCAGATCAATAGGCTGAAACGCCCTGAACGAGAGACGATTATCGACACAGGTTGTCCATCGCTATCTGCGAGATTGGTTCTATGCTTGAATGTAACTTTGCAGATAGCACACTCCGATTTCGTATTGAAGCAGAGAACGATCATCTATCTATGCGACAGCAGCAGATTATCGGTTTTACAAAAAGCTTATGGTATGCCGAGTTCCTGTAATCCGAAATGTTATAATTTGTGTTAGTTTGAGGTTCGATTCTGAGATTCAGAAGCTTAATGAAGCATGTGAGAGGCAAACGAAGCGAATACGACAACAGCTTGGCTACGATGAGACTCAAGAAAAGGTTACACATGCTCATGGTAATCGCTCAACTTTATCATAATGCGTATTCATTTCGCGGCCATAGAGCGCCTGGCTCAAGCTCGAGAGGAGCTTGCATTGTTGAGAACCGAGCAAACCCATCTCACACACCAAATCGAAGCTGAGCGTCAGCTGCAGAAAGCCCATGAATCCGCCATTGCTGAAATGCAGAATTTCCTGAAATTTGGCAAAGCATTACGTCAATCTGTTACTCGGCTACATGTTAGCCAAAAGCAATTACAGGCCCTGGACAAACGTATAGCTGTGATGAGGGCAAAGAGTACAGCAAGGCCAAATCGAACGCCTCCTACTACTGGAGGCGGTCGAATACCTCAATCATTTCAGGATGTTAGTGGAATTTCTAGACGTTCAGGCCAGCATGCCAGTGGTGCTACCCCTTCAGCTGGGGCTGTACTCCAAACTAATGCCTCTTCAATGCCACCTCCTGTAGCAAGGATTCAAGCTCGTGAGGCTCCTGCCGCTCCATCTCCGGCCGCTCTAAAGCAAGCGCGTAATTCTACAATTGTAAAAGGAAAGCAGGCTCGCCATCCGATCGGTGGTTCCGTAAATATTAGCAAGACATCCTCAAAGCAAACAGAGCCGCCAGCTGTGACACCCAATGAAGCGAACAATTTCTACGAATCTGTATGGGCCGACGATTTCGATTATCTCGAAGCCCCATGCAATCAACTGAACCAAATGCCGCCGCAGCGACAAGTTTATTCGCTGAGCGGATCCGATGACGACAGCGCCATATATATCGATTGAAGATTAAATCTGCAGAAAACCATCATCGATCATCACTTCTTCTTTTTCTTGCCTTTCTTGCTGCCCTTCTTGCCTTTCTTTCCAGAAATCAGATTTGGCATCTCCCAGGCCTTCAGAGCCACGATGAACGTATTCGGCATCGATTTAACCAACGCAGGTCCGTTAGGAAGATGTAAACTAACATCGATTTAACACTTACTACCAGAAAAAATTCCTGCAATTCGAAATCTTTACGAGTAAAGGTGCAATTTTGCAATTGCAGAAATCAAAATGAAAAAAACGCATTCTTCGAGAAGAGAGTTTGCAACGTGCAATTTTGAAATTGCAAAAATCAAATGGGGAAAATGCAGTTTTCGAGAAGAAAGTTTGCAAATCTCCAAAAATGAAAGAGAGTTAGCAACATAGAAAGGCAACGTACTGTTTGGCCCGATCTCGAATCTTCTCAAGATTGCCCACCAACACGTCCAAAATCGGGTGCGAAATCGGCAGGAACTTTCTCCCGATATCGAACGCGACCGAAAGGAACACGAACGCCTCATCGGGACGCGACCGATTCCCGAGACATGCGGCGACGTTATTCAACGTTGTCACCTGGTCGGGAAACGACGAGTCGCCGGTGACGGCGTCGACGAATTGCATGCGCATTTCCAAGGCGGCGTAATGGCATTTGAGGGCGATGTCGACCCAGCCGCAATAGTACGCCGACGTCCCGATCGCGCTGTGAATCAGAGAGTTGACCGGATGGGCGGTGTTCACCGTATTATACTCTTCCACGAGGATGGCGTTCATCAGTTCTCGCGCTTTCCAGGCCGCCATCAGGCCCAGATCGTCCTCTTTCAAAAAGCTACGAAGGCGATTTTCGTAGAGCAGAATGTAGATTCGGGCGTTGGCTCGCTGCCGCTTCGTCAGAATCGGCTCTGGCGTCTTGTGCGCTTCTGGAGGCTCGACGCCGTCTTCGTGCGTTGGGCTGAAAGGCGGATTTGCTGCTGCAATCGCCTGTTCGTCTTGCTGGTCAAGATAGCGCCACACGCTCTGAATTCGTTGAAGAGCGTCGCGATATTGCCTCCTCGAGCATCGAATCCGTAATTCATCCAGCGCTCGAGCGATTTCCGGATCTCGATCGAGATCGGCGGGCGCCACGAAATCATCGCGAATGAACTGAAGCGGGTCGCCGGGGATATGCAGCCCCGAAGCCATCATGGTCTCCGACGAGACCAGATTCTGTAGGGCGATTTGCAGGGAGCGGATCTCGTCATTGGCGCCGTTGTCTTCGTTATCGGACGATTCCAGGTCGTCGTCGACCTCATACGAATCCCACGTCTTCTTCTTAAGGCGGGCGGTCGGCCTCGATTTCGGAATGTGAAGGAAATCGGGGAGATTCTTGAGACGGGCGTAGATGGCGATCAGCTCGCGGTAGTGGTCCTGGCTGGATTCGGGCAAGTACGGCCGGTCGCTGTCATCGTCGGCGACCGCTTCGTTCAGGACCGCCTTGACCAGCGCCGCTGTCGACGAGGTCGACAGGAACATTGTGCCTCGCAGACGATGTCATAAGGCACGCGCCAATATCGATCGATGTGAGAGAATGGTTTCGGGTCGGCGCTTTCAAACCGACTATGAACGAATGAGCAGAGAAATTGACGCCGATCTATGAAATTTTCTATCATTTCCCGATTCCCCGTTTTCAAAAGGATGTTTCCGAATTGTTCAAATCCATCTCATCCGATTCACATACCACTCTTCAAATTGAAATTCAGTTGAAAGTTACGGTGAGAGGAAGAACGAACAAAACGGCCCTATCACTAACTATAACAGAATCGAAATTCTAGAGTTCGCTTTATAAAACTTTACGAATGGATCAAACATTGAATACATTGCAAAAGAGGAACAATTTGTGAAGTTTATTCAATCGTTTGAAAATCCTCAAACATGGCCATTCCAAACCGCATAATTCCATTTTCAAATTGAACCATATAACAGCTGTATCACGAATCAAGACGGTGTCTCCCGAATTTTATAGACTGCAAGGGCGAAAAAGCCCACCCCGATGGCCATGACGATTAGACCAATTCTATGACGTTGATCATATCTCTAAAACATTCATACGATTACTTACGAGCGAGTAATTGGGCGGCTGGGTTCTATGTAGAAGTCGCCTACAATGACGGTGGCAATCCCAAGAACGACGAGAATGATCCCGATTGTTCCAATTATGATCAGAACGCACGAGAGCGTCTTTAGAAGTGGCGGTTGTCGATGAGCATTCATCATTTTCAGAGCGATTCGTGAACGCTGCACCCTCAGGAATACTGTCTGTAGCAGGTTTGAGGTTTCGGCGTCGTACCGGAAGGCAGGTTGCTACAAGAATAATGATATTATTTCATTATTCTGCTACTGTAGTAATCAAAACCGAACCAATGGAAATTCACCGTCTTTTGAGGAAAAAGAATGCAAAATTGAAGATAAAATTTGCGATTTTTTGTACGTATTAAAGTACTGTGCTTATTTTGGCTTTGTAATGTTTAAACGTGTGATGATTGTGTAACGTTGTGGCTCTATACGATACAAGTAACGGTAACGTATCAGATTTAATCAGATACGAAACAGAAAGAATGGAGAATGCATAGAGAAGAACAAGAAAAAAATAGATTTATTCAGCAGAGTATGAGACATTTTGGACTTGGAAAATGATGGAGATTTTTCGTTGTGTTTTAGTTGCCAAATGGAAAACTTGTTGGATTTGGATGATATTCGAAAAAAAGAATTGGAAAATGACAAAAAAACAATTCGGGTGAAAATCGACAGCTCCTTTCAACAGAGTATGAGCGGCATTAATACGAGGAAAGCACTCAGTTAAACAATTCTTTGGACATTTTTATAATTGAAACAAAATCATTCTTTAAATAATCCTCCCAGATAAGACGCTCTGAAAAATCTTCACCATAAATCCCGGAAGATATATCAAGAGGAGGGCATTGGTAAGCATCACACGGAAGGAGTCGTATTGCAATCGATATCCAGATACAATAAATAGAAGCTGTACATGCTGTTTAATTCCATCTTTATCCAAACGATTAAGAACTTTTATGCAGCAGCCATGATCTTGAAAATTGCGATGTGTAATCTACCGCAAAAATGATGATTTAAGCAGATCTTCAAAACTGTTTGTCATAAATATCAGACCAAGAATGAAGAAGCTTCAAATTCAACAAAAATTCATACGAATCAGCTCTTAGATAGGACGTATAGCGTCCCATTCGGGCTTTTTCCAGCGAGAAATTCACGAGCTAATTCCAGTACGAGCCGCTTTCGATTCCGTCTCAAGAAAACCGTCTCCGGTACCGATGTTCGTCGATCTTCTGCTTCAGCAGCTGCAATGTGAGCTCGGCATCGGCCCGCTCATATGGATCCAGCCGGTCGCTGATCCTCAGATGCCGGATCAGCTCCAGAGCGAACTTCAGGATGCCGCCGGCGATGAATCGCGCGTCCAGCATCCACTCGCGCAGATGACGCATCCGCTCCAAGCTCGGAATCTCCACGAAGAAATCCTCCCGATGAACCTTCACGAAAAGCTGCTCTGCAGTAATATCATACAGCTCGGCATCAACACGGGCCATACTAAAATCCTCTCAGAAAATGACAAAAACAACACAAAAAACAAAGAAAAACAAAAACAAAAACAAACAGAAACGACCCACCTATAGAGGGCCAGTACGGGATCATACTGGAACGTCGGCGTGAACGCCAACTTGAGGTCGTCGAGCGACACGCCGAACCGGGATTCGGCGGCGGGGCCGTACTGGACCACGGCCTGGCTGATGCTGGAGCCGCACAGCTCCGAGAGGCGATGGCGTTTGGCGAAGACGAACAGGTCGTAGCCGAGGGTGCGGTCGCGGCGGCACCGGATCGTCAGCATCTTGTCGCATTCGCGCTGGACGCGCTCGGCCCGGACGAGGCTGGCCAGTACGGCGAACGCGGCAAGGTCCGGGGTCGGGATCGCCCGCAGCTCGTTGGTGATGACGTTGAGTTCGAAGGCGGCGTCGGCTTTTCGACGTTTGCGCTCGCTGGAGAGGTCGAGGATCGTCTGCAGCAACCGGAGAAGGCGCTCGAACAGCTTGACGATATTCACGGGATGGCGTTCTGGATTTAGAACGCCAACGAGCTCGACGGTTGGGAGCTGAACTCGATAAGTCGATGAGAATCGGTTGGCGGAAGACGGGTGGATCTGGCTTAGGAATTCGCCTTGGAATATCAGCGGGTTGACGACGAATTGCTGGGCGCCGGTATCGATGGTGATTGGGACGACCTGGGGATCCACCGTCCAAAGACACCAACATGCAACAGGTTGCATATTTTCTGTCCTTTGGTTAAGAAACTTTCGAACGCATTTATTCAACGTTCATTTATTTTCCAGGCATGTTCTCTGGAAATCATCTTTAATTCTGTAAAATCGACATTCTTTTCTTTACTGTCTGCGCGCATATTTCGACTCACGCAGTTTGTTTGTCTTAACGATTTTCATACGCATTAAAGTGATTAAACGTTCATTTTTTTTGTCTTAACAATTTTCGGACGCATTTTACTCTCTTGTGCAGATGTGCTTTGAAAAACATCTTTCTGTAAAAATCGACGCTCTTTTCGTCATGGTCAAAAAGCATATCTCAAAACACACGCAGTTTTATTTCTCGACGATTTTATAAAATCGCGTAACTATTTGCGCAAAAAATGTGCCAGCTTTCTGCGAAGGCCATGTCGCTGACCTGAAATGTCGTCATGCGATTTCCGAGATCGATTGGCCATGGAGCGTTTTTCACAGCGGAAATCGCAAGTTCTCGGTGCGCTAGCACAAGGGTCCGATGACAGGTCGCCCAAGGGCTCTGTGGATGCCCCGATCGTCGACCTATTAGACGCTATTAATGACCATTCTTTCTACTTCACAACGAGCTCTTGCTCAGGGCGGGTCGCTATCTGCTACGTCTCTCCAGATCGCTTTAATCGCTGGCTACTCGTATCGCACGATCCGATTGTCGTCGACGATATCTCGAAAGCTCTTTGCCAGTATTCGCCTGATAGCGATCAAGATTCTCTCAAGATTGTATTCGAAGCGTTTATTCTTTGCATTGAATGTTGCGATCTCAAATCAGCATCGAAGCTATGGCAAGCTGCTGTCTCTGCTGGCTGTCGCGAATCCGGAATTCAAACGAATAACGCTCGCAATGGCCGAATTCACGTCTCGGTCCGCTGTAGCGTTCGTCTGGAAGTTCCCATCGCTGATGGATTCGCCATTCTCATCGATGATCGCTACACGAAGCATTTAGTTGATGTCATCAATCACAAATTCGCGTTGAATCAAGCAAAGATCGACTCGTTTTCGCAAGCGTTCGCGAATTTATCTTCAAAACCGGAGTCGGCGTCCCGAGGCCTTTCTAGCATCGTTGTCGAGCGATGTTTCGTTGATCAGGTCGTTAGGAATCTCAAACAGATGGGAGATGGCTTGCTAGATACAAAATCGGGCAGAAGGATTCAAGCTCTATCGGGGTCGAAGCTGGCCGTTCCTATTTCGGAGTCAGCTCGGGAACGAATCGATGAGATCATCGAGTTGCTCCCGTTTGACGTCGAGCTCCAATCGGACGACAACGAAGGGCTGATTGCGAAGACGTCGGAATCGCCACTGCAACGTTTAAGGCGGCTGATATCGGCGCTGAATCCGCCTCAGCATCTGCTCGAGAAGCTCCCAACGCGCTGGGAGCAGCTGGGCGATCTGATCCTGCTTCCATCGTCGGCGTTGACGGAGCCGGAATGGGCCAGTATCGATTCGGCCGAGTTATTCGGCACCATCGCCAAAGCGCTGAGCGTGCGTCGAATCGGACGCCAGTCTGCGATCGATCCTTCCGCGAAAAGGGAGAGCCATGATGTTGTTCTATATGGAGATGATGGCTGGGTTCGTCATAAAGAGAACGGCATCATTTACGAATTCGATGTCACCAAAAGTTGTTAACAATTGTTCAATTTGAAATTTTGATGTTTTATTTCGAATTCTTCAAAGTTTTTTAAAAGTTATCAATTGTAGTTGTAGTTTATCTTTCTCGCCAATTTTATTCGCTTCTCGTTGTTACTTTTGCTTTAGCTTCGTTTTTCGTTTCGTAACTTCTGGTCAAACTTCGCTTTTAAATTATGTCAATTTCCATTATCTTGTGTCGTTTACTGATCTTTCGGTTAGCAATGTTCTCTTCTGGGAATGGGACCGAGAGAAAGAGAATAGGAGACGTTGTCCAACCTGGAGAAGTAATCGCAGATTTGGTAAGCGTTCACCTTCCTCTATTACAGTAGTTGAGTCCTAACTTCCACTAGTTCTGTGGTATTGGATACTTTTCCATTCCCGCTCTAATTCACGGCAAGGCTTCGTTTGCTTATCTTTGCGAATGGAACGAGAACACGGAAGCTGCATTGCGTCGGTCGTTAAAAGCTAATCATATCAAGGCGGATCGTTTTCAGATATATGCCGGAGATAACCGAGAGGCTGGTCTTGATAGCGTCGCTGATCGCGTTCTGCTGGGTCTCATCCCGACTTCAGAAATGAGCTGGAGGACTGCACTTGTAGCGTTGAAGGATTGTGGCGGCTGGCTTCACATTCATGAAAACGTTGCTGCCAGAGCTGAAGATGAGTTCGTCGCTGGCTTAACTGCTAAGCTCGACGGTCTTATTTCCGGTCTGCCATCCGAACGAAAACGTCGGTGGAAAGCTGCTGTCAGACACGTTGAGATTGTCAAGTCATATGCTCCTAAGATCAATCATTGCGTTTTTGATGTGTTCCTTGAATGAAGCGTTTAATAACTTATTTGTCTATATGATACCTCGATTTCGCTTCTTTCAGTCTCCAGCTCTTCGAGGATACATGCTGTTATTAATGACACTTTTTAATGGGTTTTTACGACAGAAACCCCTTTCAACTCGATATCTCGTTTTGCTTCTTTCAGCTGGCCACAGTGCCGTTTTTATGATAATGTTGAGCATGAAATGCTTTCGGCTCCGACCGGTGTCAAGCTGATTAAACAATATCGTTTACGTTCTGCTACATAGAGATAGCGAAATCGTAGCATCAAAGAATAGCAACAGCTATAAGTATATTACCCCTATCACTACAGATACTCAGCGAAGCTGCACTTGTAACAAGTTCTTGCAACAGAAAGATCCAGATGAAGGCGACATCACGATCACGATAACGAGTTCAAGAGTGGAATTTGGTCCGGTGTTAAAACCAGAAGGTCATGGTCTTTTTAGCTTGTGCTCCACAATGACACATCTTTCCAATGGGCGTCGATTCAAGGTGGCCCAGACAGACTCCCTCGAATTGGGGATGGTCGGTCGCGAAGCTTTTCTCGCCGCGTTCGTGACGTTCCTGCAATGCGTGCCAGCATTTCCGAATCAAATCTTGTAAATCCTTCGGATCTCTATGCAGAAGAATGTCAGCGCGTTTGAACAAATCCGCCAGATCTCGTGCACGATCCTGTCGGTTCGGTTCGCGGCCCAGTACGACCTGCATTACTAAGGGATAGCTAACGAGCTGAGTCTTGTATGTACCTTGACGAGCGTGGTTAGGTTAAATGTGTATCCTGGAGGAATCTTATCTGTCTCATGCAGCCGATCGGTCTTGAAGACTTCTCCGAGAGACAGAAACGAAAAGAAATGAACGCCTTTGACCAACCTGATGCTGGTTCAATATTTAACGACATCTGAAACCGTTTCGGCAAACAGACCCGATCTCGCTTAAGAGAGGTTCCACAACATGCCAATCCGCTTGGCAAACGACGGTCGCATCAATCGGGACGAACTTGATGAGACGTGCCGTCAGCAGATCCAGACTCTGTTTCATTCCATGCTTAAAGTCTTCCCGTGAGATACCGGTGATGGGAGTTAGGAGCGATTTGAATTCGATTTTGGGAGAGAGCGACGTTGTCCCCGTGATGAAGGTGGAAATTTCTATCCGCAAATCAGCCTTAAATCATCCCAAAGCTCAATTAAACGTGATATTTTTAAGCAAACACAAAAAAAACGCAAATTAACGTGATAGCTTAAAAGCAAGCACAAAACGGTGAAAAGGTTATATCATCTCAAAGCGCAATCTAACGGAATAGCATAAATGCAAACTCATTGTTAGATCATCTCAAAGCTCAATTTAACGTGATAGCTTAAAAGCAAACACAAAAAAGTGAAAGTATGTTAGAAATAACCAAAATCAACAGATACCCCTCTTTTCCTCGAAGGAGCCCCACTCGCCGAGCCGGTCGCGAACCAGCTTGATGGCTTGGACACGTACTGGAAAACGGTCTGTGCACCGGGGCCCGGTCGCCCCGCTTTGGATATCGATGACGACATAATTCTGACACTTCTTCGTGAGAGACATATCAGCCTTGATTGTGCAAATCTGAAAAGCGGTCACTGGTTGAGATTCCACCGCGGTACGGCTTCATTCAAAGCCATTCATTGCCGGCCATGATGCTCTCGAGGACTTGAATTTAGCTTCGCATTACGCCTGGACATCTGAAGTTTTCTTTCCCAAGCTTAGAAGATTTGACGGCCTCCGAGGATCATGGAGACCAGTATCCTTCAACACTCTCGAGCTTAGCTGTTAACGAAGACCGGCAGTAGAAGACCTGCTTGTCCCAGGCTCTTCAATGGCAAAGCATTTTCGGAATGTCGGCATAGTTGACGGGACTTGTCCTATTGGAGGAATTGCTATTATCAGGTTTCGAGGTCTATAGGCTGAAGCTTCAAGACGTTTCGAAATTTATATTTTGATAAAAGCAAGCAAACTTTTGAGAAATTTTGTTACAAGGGCGCGCGGCCTTCGCTTACAGTCGCAGGTTGGAATTCAAAAGGGCGCGCGTTTCTAGGCATCACTGAAGCTTGGCTCAGTGAAGTTGTTAAAACATGGCGATGGTATAGAGATCTCACAAACGAGATGACTGAACTGATCAAAAATGGCATCTGGACGCGGCCGCGTCGAGCGTTGTCTAACATCACCAATAATCCGTTGCAAAGAGATGGCAAGAAGACAGTTAGGACCCAGAAACCGGCCGCTAGGAAAACTGTCACCGTTCCTCGCTTGGAGGTCGATGATGCCTACGAAAATATGAGGTTGTTATCGAATCCATTGACGTCCTTTCGATGTTGCCTGAGCGATGTTATAGAAAGAACGAGATGAAATATTACGCCTGTGAAGATTACATATTTTCTCTGAAACAGACTGCTGTTACTCATAAAATGAGAACCATTCTGATGTCTTGGCTGACTGAGGTCGCTACTCTTTTCAATTGAGGTCGAGATATTCATCTTTGAAAAAGGTTGCTGACGTGTACGACCTATGCTGCCAAACTATACACTTGGCTGTGTATTTGGTTGATGCTTTTCTTACGAGACAGCACAACATACCGAGAGCTGATCTACAGCTGGTCGGTGTCACAAGCATGTTGATTGCGGCGAAATATGGTAATGTCAGAATACGATCGATGTTGGTTGAAAGTTTCAAACTGTTTGCTTAGAGGAAATGCATCCGCCTTCACCACAGGATTGCTCTTACATAACTGACTACACCTATACAGCAAAGCAGGTCCTGGAAATGGAGAAGATTATTCTAGTAACACTTCAATTCAAGATCAGTGCTGTCACCAGCCTCGAATTTAGGGGACACTTCCAATGCGAGCATCCTTTGGTTGATTACCTACTTGAATTGGCGTTGCTGCATCCTGTTTGTCTGTGCTATAAGCCATCGCAACTAGCTGCTGCAGCTTGTGCCTATACTAGAGCTGCGCTTGGCGAAAAGATCTGGACTGACGCCATGACAGCCAGGTCGTGCTACAAATTCGAGGACATTAGGCCCGTGATTGTTCATATTCAGAATTTGCACCGGAAGAGCGCCGGTCGGTCCAATCATCGGCACAAGAAAGCGATTGACGGTTTTGGAGAGCCTCTGAAGCGAATTCCGACGTCTATCTAGAGCAATGTATAATATGTTAAATGATCTCTAACTCCCTATCTATTTGATTCTCGCTACATAATCATTCTTAGTTCTTTTCAGTCTTATGGCCCGCGTATCTTCACCAGCTGTCTTATCATTCCAGTCACTCATTGCTGTCCATCTTTCAATCTTGTTTGATTTCATTTTTAATTCTGATATCAGGCAATTGCATTTAGAGAGTTTTCTTCCCATTTTTTCGTTAGCTAAGTAAGGTAGGCGATTTTCTACGAGATATGCGCCTTCTTTATGCCTGAATGCATTTCTTATAGTGATAGTGATGTGTGACATAGCATTCCGATATGATGTCGACCATACTTCGGCTGGACTCATTTCTTCTTTCTGCAATCACTATGAGGATCGCATTCGCCATCTAATCCAGGACAGAGCCCAGCCCTGGAGGCCTTCGCTTCGGGAAGATCCTGAATTATTAGCGATTAGGTGTGGATTTCTTCTAAGACCATCTAAAGAAGTCATTAGTGCTCAGAGATAATGAAGATTGGAAGGTAGCGTCTAGCAACGCTTCAGACCCAGCATGTAATCGAATCAAGAACTCTTTGAAAGTACATGTTGTGGTGTCTGCCGATGACGAAATTGGATTAGACAAGGCTCTGCATAGCAGGGCCCCTGGTTTACAGGTTTTTTGTGTTTCCAATCATCCTTTTTGTACTGCTCATGTTCATGCCTTCTATGTTTGTGGTTTCGTTTAAGAGCATATTATGACAGAATGAGTTTGGGCTGTTAACATCGAAATTTTCTAAGCTCGAGCATAGATCGATTTAGACGATGCACATTGTCCATCTTGGAGTAACACGATCAGGGTTCAGAACCAGTTGAAGGCTTTTTGCCATAGTGAGGGCTTTCAGACATCGAGCCCAGTTCTGGGATTTCGTCCTCGTTCTCTTCACATTCCCGAGAATTCTCTGATATACCGGGGTCAGCCAATAAGCGGTGCTCTGGTTGACATTGCTCTTTTCATTGCTAACAATTCTTCGGTCTTTGCCGACAACCGGTTCGTTTGCGGTCCTGTTTTCTATCTGCCCAAGGTGCATTATTCGCTGAAACGTGCCATTCAATCTAAAACGTTTTTAGGTGGAATGCTATGAAGAGGCTGTACTATGGGCTGATATTATCCGCTCTGTTGAAGAATACTTTCCTGTGATGAAAGGAAATATCAAGTCTATTGCGATGTTGGAGAACATCAAGGCCGCATTTCAGATGGAGGAGATTCTGTATGCTTTAAGAGAATCGATTGTTGCCTTAAACCTGGGTAAATTCGATTACTTATTCTCCTTCATCAAGAAGTTCCCAGATAAGATTCTTCCACCACGATCCAAGGCTTGTTGCACATTCATGTTTATTGGAATATCGCCAGTATTCATTCCACATTAGATGACAACCCAGCCTTTTATGCAAAGCTGCTTGGCAAGAATGGTGTGGACATGCTGCAAGCGTGGTGCTGTCCCAACGACTGGGATGATTTCTTCATTGTCGCCTAACCCTTCGAACCTTAAAGCGGTCTGCATCTTTGCTTTATCTATTTTGTGGCTCTTTTTGGCTGATTACTTTTAGGCATACGATGCTAAAAGAATTGAGGCTTCCCAAGGGAGTCAGGGTGCGCTTGTAGCCCATCTAGATTTCGTGGACGTTGTTCGCGATGCGTTTTCTGAAATCGGACAGCCTCAAGCACCCTCTGTCGAATCGCTTTTGGAGATAACACCCTATGAAGGTGGAATCTCGACAAGCGACGTCATCCAAGCTGTTCGAGTCAGTCTGCATTTATGCCAATCGTGGATTAACGGCCGTGGTATCGCGATTGTCGATGGCTGTATGGAAGATCTCGCTACTGCTGAAGTTTGCAGGGTAAACAGCCTTTTAAAATTTGAAGCTAGTTCGGGTTTTAATGTTGCTTATTAGTCCCTTGTCTGGCAGTGGTGCAAAGCCAAGACTTTCAGTTTAGAAAGTGCAATCGATATTGTAAAGGATCTAAGCGTAAAAGAAAGTTGCTCAGATGCTGCCGGTATTGTTATAGCCGGTATTCAGCAAGAGCATATCGTTCCTTATTTAACCGATTTCTTAATCCCGATTGTTCAAGCAACTAAATCAACAGCTTTATGCTGACAACGAACGAATGATTGTGATTATGAAATGACAAGAATGATTATCGCACATCTTCCCAATCCAAAGTAGTAGAAGCATTTGGAGCTTCGAAGTTTGCACTGACAATAGATTGTATTCACAATATTCAGTCATATTTATTTAGATAGAAACAGTATATTTGTCCGTTGGAATGACAAGAATGATCATTGCACATCTTTCCAAACCAAAGTAGTAGAAGCATTTGGAGCTTCGAGCTTTGCACTGACAATAAAGCGTATTCACAATTCAGTCATATTTATTTAGATAGAAACAGTATTTATTTGTCGGTAAATCCGTCATGAATTGTATTGATAGATGGTAAGCAGTGATCCCAGAAGGGTTCCCCTACCAGTCGTCGATTTTTCCACTGTTGATGTCTCACATCCCTGTCAGGGAGCCACTATATATGTCACATTGGACTTAGGCGGAGTCCCGTTTCATTCTACATTTTCTACATAATGAATGCAACTAGCACGAATCTGTCGACAGACGACATCCGTAAGCGATGGGATGCCTTCGCTGAGGATTTCGCCCTGGTCGACCCGATCATGAGGCAGTCGTGGCAGGCCATGCTGGATCGGCTTTCGCTGTCGACGGCGACGGCCGTCCTAGAGGTCGGTTGTGGTCGAGGGGCTTGCGCTCTGGCAATCTCCAAGGCAACCCCAGCGTTTTGTCGGGTTAGTTGGTTGTTTTGTTTCGTTTGCTTTGGCTGACAATTGAGTTCAGTTAATTGCTACTGATTTATCCCCCAACATGATTGCAATCGCCAAGACTGTGTTGCCTATCACCGCTGTCGTTCAAGTTGCAGACGGTTGTAACCTCGTGCATATACCTGACGCTTCTGTCGATCGCTACATTTCCAACATGGCCTTGCAAATCGTCCCCGATCCCGACTCAATGCTTCGTGAAGCTCGACGCGTTCTAATGCCAGATGGAATCGCGGCCTTTAGGTCAGGACTGTCTTACGTTGTTGTTGCTCATATCTGAATGTAATTGCAGCGTTTGGGGAGATCCTGACAACAGCGTTATGTTTAGCGGCAAACCCGGAAATCAACATCATGAGAATTTCAAGATTGGAGCGGATGTTGCCTTGCTTAGAAAACGATTCCTGGCAGCTGGATTTTCAAAAGTCGTCATGTTCCGTCAGCCCTGTATTCTGGAGCTATGGGATGCCGAGCGAGCGACATGGTGGTGGGCGAAAATCGACCATAAGTCAATGCCCGAAGATGAGGCTTGGTTCCAAGCCATGAACCAAAGCTTTAAGGTACGATAATTGATTTGCGTGGAAACATTGCATGCTTAACACTGGATAGAACGCATTAGATGATGGGAAACCGATTAGGTAATTGGCGCTTTTTCAAACGTTTCTTTCTTAGTAATTCATGCAACAGTCTTGAGGCTCTGATAATATTTGCCTTACCATGATGATCGTTGAGAACAGACCGTTTTTGAAGCGAGATTTACCAATTTATTGTACCCTTGCTGAATGCATCCCTCTATTGTTATAGCTTGAATTTTTTTATGAAATACAAAGAGTTTGATTTTTTAGGGTGAAAATATTCTTCGAACATCCTAACAGCTGCTAAATTCTTTTGCATTTTGAATGCCAAACCTTGAGGCCAAGCTCTGCTAATCGGCTAGCTTTATAGATTTGGGCTTTATTGAGAGGTCATACAATGAGATTGAATATTTATGATTACGATGAATGAGAGATTGATAGAAAGTGAGAACATTTACGCCAGAATCTTGAAATCGCCACCAACTTTTGCTATTCGAATTCGCTTCGAATGCTTTTCTGACAGATTCTGGCGCAGAACTCGTGCAGTATACTCGATTACAAAACCGAGGTGATCACGAACAAGCTTCTCAACCCAATCAGTACGATAGCGCTCCTTCTTAAGCCGCGTTCCGAAATCTCTGGTCAGCCGCTGCATCACACCAGCTTCGACCTTCTCACCAAGAAAAGCAGAGTAGCTTCTGCACCAATCCACGATCACGTCCTTGTAATAATACGGACGCAACATCAGCTCCAACACAACATCGTCGGCTGGGATTAGCTCGAGGTCGGCAAGAGCGACGTCTCGATATCGGAAAACGGATCGTATGAGACGACGTTGTTCTAAATATTCACGGCATCGTTCAGGTGGATGTTCATGGGCGTCGTTGGCGAGCGCGCGCAGGCGGTCGCATTGTCGAAGAGCGCTTGGCCTAGACAGGATGGCGACAACGATCAGCATGACAACGCCAGCAGCGACCATCGCGAATCGGGTTCGGCACTTGGACAACGCCGGGCGGACAGCTGGGGTGGCGGTCTCCATGGCGTCAACGACGGATCGACTTCGAATCCGTGATGGACGAGTAGAACCACGGCGCCGCCGACAGATCACATTGTTGGCTTTCGTGACCTTTTGCGCTTTATCGCAGAGAATTTTGTTGCTCAAGTCTCTGATCAAAACAACAGCTCCGGTTGTTCTGTGGCAAGACGCAGCCTTTGTAAGCAATGTTTAGTCCTTCTAATCATCTAATGCTGGAAATGAGCTATACTGTATTGATGAGCTGAAAAGACAATTTTTCGAAAAAACGCGAAAGTGAACTGACAGTTTGTTTATTACAATGTTAGAAATTAGAAGTTGCCAACAGCAGAAGATACGAGTGCGGAAATGTACAAACGACGTCTTGCTAACAGCAATGCCATAGAGAAGGCAGCGCCGAATAGAGAAGAGCCAGATTGAGTTGATATTGCATAGTCCCGCCAGAAGGTCATAGACAGAGCTCACTGCTGGTTGAAACGTACTATGCCAATTACATAGACAACGACACCTATCTAATCATAGACAAATGTCGTTGATCAAGAATGGAGGCGAAACCGACGCCTTTCGTTCTGAATACGAATTTACGGGAAGCGGTCTCCGTGGCGGACCCCGAGAAATGGCATATTAGCGGCTCCTGCATAACTCTGAAAGAATCGAAACTGGCTCGAAATAGCCAGAAACTCGAACTCGCTTCTCATGTCGAGAGCAGCCTCATCCTGCGCAACCCGCTTTCCGAACCGACTTACGAAGCAAACCCGTCCGTGTCCTCGCCTGAGCTGCCGCCCTGCAGCGGAAAAAGAGCTCCTACCAGGAACCACTGTTTAGGCTTTAACTCCAGGTACCCTTGATTCATCTGACAATTGATACTTTATATAAACTACCGATTTCTTCGAGTCAGTCACCATTAGAAATGGCGTTACAGTCAACAGAAACGGAAAGTTTATGAATGACGATTGAATGCGAAGTGCGACGACGAATCGACGATGATCTCAAATTTGGCAACGATCTGAGATGTTAGGACAGAGTGAATTTGGCTAGCCCAAGGCGGATATTAGGTTGATAAAAAAAGAATCCCCCCTACCCGGATCGAACGGGTGACCTGAGCATTACAGTACTTCTACAGTGCCCCGCTCTTCCAGCTGAGCTAAGAGGGGAAATCCGTGAAACCGTACTTTCGGGCATTTATGGCACGTTTCAAGAGTAGATCATGCGCAACTGCAAATTCTGTAATCTTTGATAAGAGCAAGTAGAATGGCTTCCCATAATACCTGTTAGGATAAACGCCGTCGTTTCGACCGAGTAGTTGATCTGAAGAACGCTATTTATCGAAGTGTTGGATCCATTGTGCGTGTTTCTGTGTCTGGCTGATTCAGCGCCTAATTCTGTGTTTCAAAACTTCAATATATGACTCAGGGATTGCGGACCGATGACATGTAAGTCAACGGAATTGAAAATTAGGCAATAAAACGCGCGCAAGCTGCATGAAAGAAGCTAAAACCGAAAATGGCAAACTACTTGTCGATTCCATTCTCATTTTTTGAATGAAAAATTCAATCCATTGGAAAAACTCTCCTTCTCTGTCTTTGTTCTAAGAGCTCTGTGGATGTTGCTTCTGCTTTGTAAACTGACAGCGACAGAGCAGCTCACTTCAGATCGTTTCCTTCTATAGTCCAAAGTATTGCATCAGTATAGCATACGCGGACCATAGATGGCATCCCGATCGTCAGCACGGAACAATCAGGCGAATGGCGCTGGCGATGGTGAAGTACGACAATGCTTGAGTGAAGAAGGTAATGCTGTCGAATCGAATCCGAACGATGGGAGGCGTCGCATTAAAAGCGATCAAACTTCGGACACATTAAGGGATAACGAGACCGCCGATACAGCCGATACAGCCAGTTTGGTTCAGATCAACCATGTCGAGCTGCGCTGGGGTTCGACCGATATCGTCACCGAAATGGAGCTGGTGTTTTGGTGAACTGTTTCAAGAACGCATGGAATGGAGTATCACTATTTGAATGCGGATCTGGCTCCCTGTAATTTGGCCTTAAAATGGCCTTATCGGGCCAAATGGCATAACGTTGGCTTCATGTAAAAAGTGAGTCTCAGCCCTAATAAGCTAACCCCACACAATTCGAAGCCGGTTTTCATCGACACGTGGGTTGGATCAATCAATTGAAAAACGATCTTCTGTCTGTTTGGAGTTGGCAGGCGAACTGCATCGAAATTCCACCTGGGAGTATAAGTTGCCACAGTATAAATTTGAAAACATAACAAAAGGCAGTCAGCTGTCAGGCATATTTCTAAAAAAATCTCAGTAGCTAACTATGTTTTAACATTTTTTCAAAACTTCCCGAGTTAATTACTACGATCGCTGTTTGCTTTCTTTTTTGTATTCCTGCTTTCGGAATAGAAGTAACACATCTTCTTGGCAGCACATCGCAGAGATTAGGCCATTTTTAGGCCACATTTCATTATCCAGCGGATTTCATTTCGAAGTTCGGAGAGCAATTCGTGATGACGAAATATCTTTGTATGCTGTCTATGAGGGGAATTTATTAACGTAAACCATTAGAAAGAGGAAACGAGCGGCAAAATCAGCATGCTGGACAGCATGGGCGGACTCGCTATTGGAAGCCTAACGATGAACAGGCAGATCTTCGTCACTGCATTTGAAGGTGTCGGCAATCACATTCAGGTTGTTCGTAAAACTGAGAGGTCCGTAAGACGATATTTGCAAACAGTGGTGATAAAATGCATTGAAAAACGATCATGAATTGATGAAGAATTCGCGGTTAGAAGCTCTCATAATTGAAAGTCCAAAAGAGAAAAGAATTTCGATCATAATAGTACTGGAATTCTACCGATTACATATAAATAAACATTTTGTATTAATGTGTATTGTTTTAAAGGTAAGCGGGTCAGAGGAGGCTCAATTATTGGGTTGAGCCAGATGCGGAAACTTTTCCGAAATTTTCTCCCGCAGAAGACGAATAACTTCTGGTGACCCGTTATTGTCAGAGAATGGCGTGTTACGCACGATGTCTAATTCATTCGAGGTGTGCTCTACAGTCCAACAGTTAACAGCGAACAAACGACGACCAATTCCACGGACCTCCCAACAGCTTTAGATCACAGATCAAATTGACCTTATTGATGTCAGTTGTGAAAGCCACGAGATGTTGGACGATGCTGGGAGCTGTAACGAACAGGGCGCGGGCGAAGTAACGCAGAAAGCCGAAATTCGAGGACTCCAGAATGTTGCCGAGTTCCACGTCGTGAATGAGAGCCAGTACGGCCAGGTGATTGACGTTGTCAAAGCCGAACAGCTCCGGTGAGTGACCGAGAATGTCGCCGTAGAAGAGCCGTTTGCTGTTGCAGAGCGGTGAGAGAGCGAACGACGAAATTCGTTGCAGCAGCGCTTTCGGTAAAGCGTGCTGTGGCAAGCAACGCTTCACGACCTGGAAGATGTCGGCGAGCGTGTTGTCCTCGGCGCGTACGACCAGAGCGACGAAATGCGCGATGAGACCGGCATCGTCGTACCGATTTCGGCGGAAAAGAGATCAGAGAAGGTTTCTGATCAGGCTGTGAACATTGGACGAGGTCGACACCTTCTCTCCGAGCTTTCTTAAATCGCTGACAACAATATAAGCCGACTGTTAAACAGATAAAAAGTAGAATTTTCAGAAAACTACAATAAAAGCCGAATTAAAAATATCATCCGTAAGAAAAGCAAAATTGCGAAAAAATGGACAATCACAAAATGAAGAGAATAGTCAGTAGAAGACTCACTGTTGGAGAATTAAACTCCACATAAGTGCGAGTTCATGAGGAGTGGCATCTGTAACATTACATTCTACCGTTTCAGCCCACTCCTCATTAGACGCCTGACGCATAATATAGGAAGATATCCGAGCTAATACCAAGTTGATATCGTACGGACATGACGGCTGCCGGTGATACCTCAACCTACATATGTATATGTTACCAATGGATCAGATATACGATACAACAGACCATTGCGGGAATCAATGATAATGTGAACTTGACCATTTCAAGCTGTCAAGATTTGTATATGCAATGATAATGTGAACTTGTTCAGCTTGAATCTGTCTTGTTCATAATGAAAGTCGTCGGCTGCGAACAGTGCAGAAAGCAGATGGCATTGCTGTTACATCTTTTTTTAAATTGATATTAGTTCCTCAGTTCGTCTCTTCGCAAATAGACACAATCCAGACAGGATTCCCATCGTCGTTCTTCTACAATGAAATATTCGTTCGAGATCGCTCGCAGCCGGATTCTCTGGCTGATTCAAATCGGATGATTGTCGCTGTGGACAGCGACAATCAGCTTTCAGGTACTGAAGTCGTCTGCGGAACGGCACGTTACAATGAATGAAGCCTCGAATCAGGGGTCGTACTAGCCCCAATTAATGTCTCAGTATCGCTTATATTGTATGTGAATGAGAAGATGCCCATCTTAAAAAACCGATGCTAATTTTTTGCTCAAAATTTAGAGCACGAAGAATGTTGAGCTAATCAGCGGAAAGCGAATCCCGTTCCTGTGTGGTATCGAAAGGGCCGAACATGAAAGATTCTTCAAAGAATGGGTGAATACTTTTAGCACGGAAAACGGCTGAGGTCGTTGTGATCCAGATTTAGACAGACTACTATTCCTGGGAAATCAGCGTCTGTTTTCCGATCCCGCCGTCGTGCTGGCTCTACTACGCTACGGGATCCGTTTCCTCTTAAAGGATTTTTTCAGACTTGTGAACTTTACAAAACCCATACCCGTATCAGTAACACGGCATCAAATTCCGAACATTGTTCTGCTTCTAGACCAGACAGCTGTGGAGCTTGCCCTTTTTTATTATGCTTCTCAAAACGCGCGACTAGGAACCCGCTCTTGCCATGCTCCGGATTCCGATGGCGCAGTGTCTAATCAGTCAGGATTTCTTCCGCTTCACGCTGAATCAGCTTCGTGATCACCATCCAGAAGGTGGTTACACCATAGATTTATTGAAATTCCTCACCAAGATGCCCTTCTTCCCCGAATTCGCAAAATTTTCCGAGAGTGATGGAAGCACTCTATTGAGCGTTCTGATCTATCAGTGGAAGACGGGGGATTATAAAAAAATATTCCAATAGTTAGAGAAGCACTCGATTGAGCGCTTATATCGATATTTGGAAGAAGGAGGATCATTATAGGGTTGGTGCTAACCGCTTCTTTCAGATTCTATTCGATATTCTACGTCCTCATATCCCTGATTTTGAACTTCAATTCAATCACTGCACAGAGTCCCTCTCTGTCTTGTTCCGGACGGAGACATTATGAAGGGAAAGGTCCGAATTGAAGAGAAGCCCGCCTTGTCCGACTGATTCAAGTTTCAAATGGAATAAAGATCAGAACGAGCGATTATTTCCGCAATGTACGGTCGCGGCAATCTTAAACCGACAGCTTTAGTATGGGTCCATAGTTAAGGCATTATTAGCAGGGTCCAATGATCGATCAAGGATACTGAACTCTTCGTAAATTATTCAGAACTTAAGAGAATAGAAAAAAAGTATGAAAAAATATTGCGGAATCTCATTTGAACATTAAAAAGGGGAAAGTGCGGAGCCTCCCGATGGGCCTTTGCGCAGCCTTCTGCGCAGCCCAGAGAATCAAGCGTCAACGTCATCTGAAACATCTACAAGAGCAGAAGCGACGCGATCGTGAAGTAGCGTTGCTGTGATCGCAGATTCAACTCTCAAGAGGAGACTTCCCACTGACAATGTTTTGTTGAACGATTGATGAAACCCGATTCAGATTTCGTTGACAAAAGTTTTTGAAGGATTTAATTAATGGAGAGAAAAGTGTTTGAAGGATTTAATCAAATGGAAGTTTGGAGCTGGAACCCATTTTCGAAATTGTTATCAATCCCATAATGGATTCCGATAAGTTTATGGCAACGATGTCGATATAATCGTTATCCGACTTTGTGATGGCATTACACGATCTAGGGGAACTTATCCCAGAGCAAAACAACCCATTTGACAAGCTAAAATTAAAAGTTGCGAATTTGATGAAGAGCGAAAGGTGGCTTTTTGTTTAGACTTTTTTAAAGCAAATACTCAAAAGTATTTTTCAACCATCGATACTGACTGTCTCACAGCTACAAACATGGAAAGGCGTTCAAACCGTCAAACCAAGATTGCTGACACGACGGCATTGGTGTTCGTGACGGACAGAGGCGCGAATTTGTAGATCCGTTGCCTAGCAATGAGGATCGATTATACCGAGCAGAGACGCCATTTCCGGTAATCTGATCAACAGACGAGTTTGCGATATTGCTCTATCTGTCTCCCATCACTATCAATTCCATACTGTAACATCAATTGATCAAGCATGAAACATTTCATGTAAATGAAGATATTATCTGGCGGTTTTAATCAAAATACAAAAAAAACTGTGTTCGCGAAGGCGTTTTTTTCTTGTCGATCGCCTAACGCTGATTTGATCATAATGTACATTTGCGGTGCACCTATACAGGCGAAGCTTTTGTAACGCTTTGTGTAATCATGGACGAATGGCTGAGATTAAGCGACGTAATACCAAGCTGATGCTTGGGCCAATCGAGCGCGGAAATGATTTTGAATTCGTAATATCTCCGTCGAAAATAATCCAGAAATTCATTCGAATATGTTCGAGTTTGCATTGACAGCTGATGGACAGAATCGACGTCACGACCTCTGGCCAGATTGTTCGTCTGTGAGCGTTCGGATCCGCTAACTACCTCACCTCCGAATCGTCGAGCTGCATCCATGGAACGAATTACGATAGGATATCGATAGATTTCTTGTATTGTCCACAAAA